>CM055848.1:32736217-32783717 GCA_029490765.1 Euthynnus affinis | reverse complement strand
CAGGCGCTGCAGCAGGTCAGATCCTTTAAGCTCTTGCAGTATTTTCCCGCCTCTCTGCAGACCTGTGATGTAGATTAAAGTTCTCAGGAGCATCAGCCGTCTGTAGCTGTGAGTCATCAGCGTGTCGTCTCTCGCAGGTTCTGGCGACGCGCATCGTGGCGGTGAAGGCGTCTCTGTGTAAACTGTCGACGGCGACAGCAGCTCGAGCCTGCGACTTCCACGCCAAACTGCTGCTGATCGCCATCAGCTCCACCTTAAAGTCTCTGCTGAGGCCGCACGTCCTCAACACGCCCGACAAAAGCCCAGGAGACCGACTGACGGAGATCTGCGCCAAGAACACCGACACAGGTGAGACGCCTGCAGAACAGCTGACAGACAGGAACTGTGTCTGTGTGGGATTGTGATTATTGATCACTGTGTGTGTGTCAGATATCGATAAGGTGATGATCAATCTGAAGACGGAGGAGTTTGTGTTGGACGGTCCTCCCCTGCAGTCCCTGCAGCAGCTCATCCAGTGGGTGGGAGACTTCGTCCTCTACCTGCTGGCCAACCTGCCCAACCAGGTGAGAGAGTGGAGACTGATCCGTGTGTTCCCACAGCTGGCAGAAAAGCTTCTTTAATGATTAAACCATTAGACACAATATTCATTACCTCCTGCCTTCAACAGGCACTGACTTATCCCCAAACACAGGAACCTTAGAAACAGCTGATAAACCTGACGTATGTTTAGACTGTTTTTCTTCTTCCTGAACTAACTTCAATGATTTCTTCCTCTAAACCATCAACCTGTCTTTTAGACTCAACCCCAGCTAGGCTGCTTAAGGAAGTCTCACCCTCAGTTGCTTCTTTACTAGATATGATCAGGCTGTCTTTAGTAACAGGCTGTAATTAAAGCCTTAAGAAGGGTCTTAGCCAACTATAGACTCATATCTAACCTTCCCTTTCTCTCTAAGTTACTCCAGAAAGCAGTCGCCTATCAGTTATGTGACTTTCTAGATTACAATAGTTTATTCAGTCTGGATTTAGAGGCATCATAGCACAGAGACAGCACTGGTTAAAGTCACTAATAGTTATGCTGCTATGTTGGGGAATGTTGGGTCTCTGTAGATTAAAGAGTTTGGTCTCAATGCTCTATGTGGAAAGAGTCCTGAGCCAATCATGTCATGTGAAAGAACCTGTTCCTCTGGTTCTGGTGTCCCGCAGGGCTCCATGGTCCGGCCGGGGTTCGGCTTCATGAGGGACGGGGCGTCTCTGGGGATGCTGAGGGAGATGCTGGTGATGATCCGGATCTGGGGTCTGCTGAAACCCGGCTGTCTGCCCACCTTCACCGCAACGTCAGACAACCAGGACAGCATGCAGCTGCTGTTCAGACTGCTGACCAAGCTGTGGCTCTGCTGTAAGAACCAAAACCAAACCAGACCTACTGATCCCCAACAGAACCCGTCTACTGTTAAAGAACACGTTCATAATGTTCCTGTGTGTTAAACCAGCAGTCAGGTGTTATTATGAAGGGTCTTCTGATGGTCAGTATGAACAGGAGGAATCATTACAGCAGGAGAAACATGTTTAATGTTCATTTTTATCTCCTGACTGTTGGTTTCAGACTCAGTGGAAAATGTGACAGGGAAGTGGTTCTTCAGTGTTCATTCACTGTTTAACCACATTACATGTAAACACGTACCTGCAAATACCAGCATGAACTAGACTCTCTGAGGTTTTAACACTTTTACTCTGACCTGACTTTGACTTAGTTCACAGAAAACACTTTAAAAAAGCTCTTCATGAAGTTTCACATGTATTTGTGTGGTGATGAACTGGTTTGTAGGTCAGTGTGGTTTGTTCTTCACACACACCTAACTTTAAGCTACATGTGATGCTACTTTCTACATTTCAGAGGGAAATATTGTACTTTCTACTCCACTACATTTATTTGACAGCTTTAGTTACTTTTCAGATGCAGATTTGACACAATGGATAATATAACAAGCTTTTAAAATACAACACATTGTTAAAGATGAAACCAGTGGTTTCCAACCTTTTTGTCTTTTGACGTCTTACAAAAAGCAGTGTGTAGTCGGGGTCACATTTCACATGTCTATGAGTTGTTAACAGCTCCACCAAATAGTGATTTTTCCCTCTAAACTTCTCACATGCTTTCATTTCAATAAATGTTCAAATGATCCAATATTTCAGCAAAAATCAAAGATTAGAGAAAAAGTCCAAAAACTGAAAACAGATTTGTGTATCAGAACTTTGTTTTTTCTTCTTTCCTCTCCCATTAATCATCTCACGACCCCTCAGATTTATCTGCTGACCCTTTGGAGGGCCCCGACCCCTAGGTTGGGAACCAGTGAACTAAACTAGCTAACTGTATATAAAGTAGTGTAAACTAGCTCCACCTCCAGCAGCTACAACAGTAACATGCACACAGCAGCTTCACTCCTGAATCCTGCAGCTTGTTTCCACTCAGATCCAGCTCTCTCAGATGGGAGGGGTTGGACTTCAGAGCTGAGGCCAGAGAAGCACAGCTGATCTCTGACAAACTGCAGTCACCAAATGTCAATAAAGAATAAATTATGCAGATAAAATGTAATTTATAGTCCAACTATGTCCTCATCAATGAGCTTTTCCCTAAAATGAGCAGAGTGACTTTGTCATTGTGTTATTGTGGATCATCATAATGTCAGCCTTCTACTGTAAGCTCATAATACTTGTGTGTGTGTCTCAGCGAGGGAGGACGGCCCCCCTCAGGACCCTGATGAGAGTCTGATAGACGAGTGCTGCCTGCTTCCCAGTCAGCTGTTGGTTCCCAGTATGGACTGGCTCCCCGTGAACGACGGCGTCATCGTGAAGCTGCAGGGGAAACATCCGCTCAGACTGCAGTTTGGAAAAGCTTCGTCTCTGCCCGGCGTCGGCTCCACCGCCCCGCTGGAGGTCTTCACCAGGAGTCCGGGCTCTCAGAAGATGGATAACCTGCGTTGTGTTCATATGGGCGTCTGTCCCACTGAGGAGAGCAAAGCCTGCACCAGGTGAGTGAACAGGAAGTGATGTCACCTGAGTGTGTAGTGAGTTTGTGTGTATATAAACACTTTATCAGGAACTCCTGTGTAATCTGATGTAATCCAGCACAAAAGCTTTTATGTTTTCAGTTGTCAGAAAGGTGATAATTCTACTTCCTGTTTATTAATGAGGTCATTGTGGCTGCTGGTGAGCAGGAGGGAATCATATTCAACAGTGTTTCTAATATTTTGTCCACTCCATTAACACACATGAGGGGGACAAAATAATAGGAACACTTTTAAAGCTTTATTTAACGTGAGGAACAGTAAACATGTTGTGATGCGTTCAGGTGCGGCTGCGTGACGATGCTGCGATCTCCCAACAAAACCAACGCCATGAAGCAGTGGGAGCAGCGCTGGATCAAGAACTGTCTGTGTGGCGGTCTGTGGAGGAGGATCCCCCCCATCCTCACCTGAACACACCTGGACACACACACACACACACACACACACACACACACACACACACACCTGTACATGAACTGATCAGAGTCTCGTTTCTTCATAAACGAAGGTTCTGTTTTATTTTGAAAGGCAGTTAATTTAAGAAGCTCTGAACAACAGGAAGAAGTTCTGCTCTGAGAAATCAATCAGATCGATTATCAGATTGATCGTTGTCAGGAAACGAGGCTCTGATTGATCCAGCTGATGTTTGTTTTGTTTTTACCTGTAAATAGATTTTCTTCTTCATGATGTCATTTGTTTGTTTTTTATGTCATTTTATATTAAAACTGTCAACAAAATAAACGTTTCTTGTTTCTTTTTTGTGAATTTTATTCATTAAATCAGCTTCAGTTTATTTAAATGTGACTTTAATTCTGTGTAAATCAATAAAATAGAAAACTTTATTTAAACAAGACGACGTTGACACAAAGAGAAAACTGCTGACAGTTTTAGATTTTACATAAAATAACATAATGATGATTATAAATCGCTCATATTACATAAAATCAGCGTGTAAATGTGTCTGAAAACTGTTTGAGGCCTAAAGATATAAAAATGTTCAACATTTAAGAGAAATGCAAAGATTCAAGAAAAGTTCTGAAAAATTAATCAAAGCTTTTATCAGAATTTGTAGTTTGTGGTGTTGATACAACACTCGTTCTTCTGTGTGCAGCTGTTCAATACGACACATTAGAGGACCCAGTCAGCTGATAATGATGTTATTAATTTATTTATAGCTCCTTTAAAAACAGTTTACAAAGTGACAGATGACAAAGGAGGGAATTTAAAAAAGCAATAAAGCAGAAAGATTAACAGTCTGATTAAAATAATAAGATAAAAAGATAAACGTTTTAAAAACACTGAAAGAAGACAGATGATGAAAAAAGATAAACAGACGCCGTCACATAAAAGCAAGTCTATAAAAATGAGTTTTATGAAGTGATTTAAAGGAAGTTGTTGTTTTACAGACAGAAAAGCTTCAACAGTGAAATCATTTTAATACACAAGAAATAAAAGTGATGAAAACTTCATAAAACCAATAAAATTGATTTAGCATAAAAATAAAACAAATAAAACCGAATAGTTCAGAGATTCAAACATTTTAAAATATTAATACAATAAATGATTAAATAAAATCAGCAGCCAGACTGAAAAGCTTTAAAGTTTAAAGACAATCGACTGTTTCTGAAACTGACCTGAGAGGAACAACAGCAGTCAGGTTACCATGGTAACAGTGAAAGAGGTTTTCCTGGCTGTAATCATTCCTCCTGTTCATACTGGATATTAAAAGATCTCCTTCATCCACAGTGTGTCCAGATAGACATTTAAAGTGTGTGTGAAGCTTCTGTTCAGCTTCAGCAGTCTGAGTTAGTCATATCAAGTGGATATCTGACACATTTACAGTCTTTTTAGCATCAAATTCTCCTCTTTGTGTTTCCCTGTTGAGCTGCAGGTGGAAGTATAGAAACAAAAAGAGGGACTTTGCCACTAAAAAGACTAACGTTGAAAGATATCTACTGGATTTGACTCATTTGGACGCTGAAGCTTCATATTAGCTTCACATCAACTTTTAAACACATCACCACTAGCAGCTACAACAGTAACATGCACACAGCAGCTTCACTCCTGAATCCTGCAGCTTGTTTCCACTCAGATCCAGCTCTCTCAGATGGGAGGGGTTGGACTTCAGAGCTGAGGCCAGAGAAGCACAGCTGATCTCTGACAAACTGCAGTCACCAAATATCAATAAACAATAAATTATGCAGATAAAATGTAATTGAAGCTTCACATTGGCTTCACATAAACTTTTAAATCCATGTTTGTAGAGAAGGAGGACTGTGGATTTAGTCCTCCATCACTTCCATTGTAAGGTCATTATGAAGGATCTTCTAGTGGTCAGTACAGGAGGAATGATTACAGCAGGAGAAAAACATGTTTTCGTGTTAATTTTAGCTCCTGACAGCTGGTTTCAGACTCAGTGGAAAATGTGACAGGGAAGTGGTTTCTTTAACTGTTTCACCACATTACATATAAACACATTGCCCACATACCTGAAAATACCAGAATGACCTGGTCTCTCTGAGGTTTTAACAGTTTCACCACGACCTGACTTTTACTTACACACAGAAAACACTTTAATGAATAGTATATTCTATGAATTCTATGAATAGTATAAATTTCCCCAGTAATGATGATGTCATTTGGATCTATTAAGTGTAATTTTAAGGGGATAATAAAGGTGGTAAATGTGAACAAAGGGAATAATTACAGCAAGAAAACATGTTTCACTTTTCATTTGAGCTCCTGACTGAATGAACCTGTTAATAATCCTCAACTTTATGATTTATTAAAGCTCATCAGCAGATTAACTGTCATCACCATGTTTCATCTTTATAATGAAACACAGACATGAAACAGCTGCTGAATTATAAACTGTTAAAAACTTTAAAACACAAATGTGAATATTAAAGCTGAAAACTATTAAGCAAACATGTTGCTGTCGATCACACCTTGAAGGTTTCATGTGAATCAGATGATGTTATGTTTAGTTATGACTATGACTCGATATTGACATGTAGATGTGTTCCGGAAAGGATTATTATCAAGCATGACTAATTTGGTGCAGATTGGATGATGTACATTCAAGCTACAGCAACTTCATGCTTTATGGCGAAATGACAAAGTTTGCCGTAACGCCACGGCAAAGACATCGAGCAAAGACTGAAGATTTTTATAACTTTTCATCACAAACATCTTTAGATGACACTGGCGGTTGGGTTAAAGCTCTAAGAAGAGTTCGTTAAAATACAACACATGCAAAATCACCAGCTTCACTCCTGAATCCTGCAGCTTGTTTCCACTCAGATCCAGCTCTCTCAGATGGGAGGGGTTGGACTTCAGAGCTGAGGCCAGAGAAGCACAGCTGATCTCTGACAAACTGCAGTCACCAAATGTCAATAAAGAATAAATTATGCAGATAAAATGGAGGATCAATGTGAAATCAAACATCTTGGACAAGAACTTTGCATCAGAACTTTGTTTTTTCTTCTTTCCTCTCCCATTAATCATCTCAGCTTTTAAAATACAACACATTGTTAAAGATGAAACCAGTGTTCAGTATGAACAGGAGGAATGATTACAGCTAGAAATTTGGGATCCTGACTGATGGTTTAAGATGGACATAAAGTCAGGTTTGAGCCTTAAAGTTCATTTCTGGGTCGACTCCTGGAGAATTTATTACTGCGAGCAGTTTCTCTTTCTGAACTTCAGAACCTCAAATAAAAGTAAAAAGGATCAGAAGTTTCATGCTGGTTGGAACCAGATCAGTTTGTCTGTTGAGTTTATTATATTTAAATGAACAAAATTTACTGTTAAAACAAACATAAGAACTCAGAGTAACCTTTCTTTAATATTCTTAATATTAGATTAATTTTTCTTCCATTATGGCTCCTTATTTAATATTTTTTAGTTAAGTTTAAGTCGACTCATATTGTTGACCAAACAGTATTTAGTCTGTTTGTTTTGTGTTTAAATTCTTCTTCATTATTATTTATTTGTTTATTTGTTAAATTGTTTCATCATCAAGTCAAAAAAGTTTGAATAAATAACTGATCATTACTATCTGATCTATAAACCTTTAGTCATGTGGAATTTATGAGTCACATGTCCGTTTGGTTTTTGGTCTTCGCAGGAATTTTAAAAAAACACGTTGTACCCCTCCCACTGCCCACCTCAAACAGGAAACCAGAGCAGAAAATGTAGTGCAAATGTAGTCTATATAAACCTCAGTGGAAACCAGCGTTCAGTTGTTTTGTTGCAGGTAAGAGAGGCGTTCTACTTAATCTGGGGTCTGACAGGATCAATACGTTTATTGGTTTCTGTTCTCTGATTATTGGAACTCTTTAGTTTTTGTCAGTTTGGTTATTTGATTGTTTCCAGCTGTTTTTCAGTCTGAGCTGTGAACACCTTCAGATGTTTCTTCTTGTATTTGGAACGTGAAGAACAGACGTTCTTCTGCTGAAACGTGTTGTTGGTTTCAGAAGCTTTAAATTCTCCTGTGTGATGAGAAACTGGTCGTCTGTGGAGTTACTGGTTTGGAAACTTTAGAGAGACAAACGCAAACTCTGTGGTCACATGAAAAGTGAAATGATCAAACTGAATCCTTTAAGTTTCTCTTTATTATATCACTGTTTTATTGTGTTTATGTAGTTTTAAAGGTTGATAGTAGGGAGGCACGATATTGGATTTTTTTGCCGATATGCCGATAACGAGCCCCTCACAGCCGATATCTGTGTAGATATGTTGTCCAGCTGTCGCCCACTGACTGCTGTTATAAAGCAAACAGAGCGCTACATCCTGTCGGCCGAGGTGTTTCCTGTCTGTGACTGTTTCTCCGTGACGGACTGGTGAGGCAGAATGAGCAGGATTTATCTAAAAAAGTAGTGTAGACACAAATATTCCCTCTCAGTCGCCACGTATGACCGACTAGTGTCTGTCTGTATCTGCAGAGACTCTGTCTGTGTTGTGTTTGGGATGTTTCTGGGCATCGACCTTTGAGCAGCTGTTGTGTAGCCGTCAGCCAATAACAGAGCAGGTGTGACATAATGCTGCGATGCTGCGGGAGGAGGAGCCGACTTTGAATCTTTAGCTGTTTTTACAAAAGACAACCAATAAATCCTGTTTAATCTGTCTTTAAGGGGACTTTTTGGTTCATGTGAAAGCTCTGAAATATTTTTAATTCTAAATCAGATATAAACTAATTAGAGGCTTTTTAAGGGGTTTAAAGACTTCTTAAAAGAAAATGATGTCACAGGTAGCCCTCAATTTGTATATTGAAATGAATGAATAAAAAATAATAATTCACCAGAAATTTGAGGTTAATTAAGGATTGTGATACATTTCAGAGTTTTTACTGAAATAATGAAACTGTCACTTTTATTTTATTTTATGAACTCATGTCTCTGATCTCTGGTGTTAATGTCTCTCTGTCTCTTCTCCCCTCGTCTCGCCTTACAGGAGGTTCATCTGTCAGCCTGTCAGTCACAGCGGAGGGCAGAGGAGCATCATGGGTAACATGTTGAGTTGGCCCTGGCAGCGGCGTCCGAGCTTCCAGATGAATGGACAGCAGGTTCTGAATGAGGACTGTCTGCTGTCGGAGCTGTCGGGTCTGCCGGCGGTGGATCTGTGGCGGGTCCATTGGGGTCTGAGTCAGGACCACCTGCAGGACTTCCCGCCCGTCCCCCCTCGCTGGCTCCGGACCGCCGATGCTGTCGGCACCACCAAGACCCTGCTGCGGTGTTACCAGCAGGAGGGGGCGCTGCTGGTGCTGACGGAGGTCCTGGCACTGATTGGGAGGGAAGATCAGGTCCACAACCTCTGCAGGTCCCATTCCGACGCCCCGGTTCCACCGAGACCTGGGCCCAGTCCGAGACCTGGTCCAGACTTGGTCAGAATGCAGCGCAGGAAGCTGATCAGCAGGATGCAGCGGCCGAACGTCGTCCTGAACTTCCTGCAGATGTGCGGGATCTTGAACGCCTCAAACAGGGACGCCGTCAACATCTACGCTCTCCTCAAACACAAGAACCGGGCTCTGGTGGACCTGGTCCTGAAGAATGGGGATGAAGCACAAGAAGGGTTCTACCAGGTTTTCAGCCAATCAGAACCGTTTCTACTGCAGGAGCTGGACCACGATCCAATCAGGGACAAGGTCTGTAGACCACATCACAGTTTCAGTGATCTAAAGAACATCTGAGGTCACGACCCTGGTGTGTGATGTCATCACTGTGTCATCCCTCTGCTGACCGACCTTCTCCTGTCTTTATTTCCCAGCATGCCTCAGAGACGTCTGTCCTCACAGAGATGTTGGAGAGTCTGGTTTCAGACGAGCTCAGAGCTTTCCAGTGGTTGGT
This sequence comes from Euthynnus affinis, assembly GCA_029490765.1. NCBI lineage: Eukaryota > Metazoa > Chordata > Actinopteri > Scombriformes > Scombridae > Euthynnus > Euthynnus affinis. The sequence goes on along the minus strand of CM055848.1, from coordinate 32,774,305 downwards.
CAGTGGTCACATGCCAGGAGAAAGCCGCCCTCCCATTGGTGGAAAGCAGCTGAAGCACGCAGACAGGCCGACTACACGGAGACTTCTGGAGAAACACTTCGGACCCGAACAGGCGGAGAACGTCGCCCGGAGCATCCTGCTGAAGATCATCCCTCCACACAGTAAGCTAACAGTTTCCCTCCACTTCCAGTCTTTGTGCTAAGCTACGCTAACAGTTTCCCTCCACTTCCTGTCTTTGTGCTAAGCTACGCTAACAGTTTCCCTCCACTTCTGGTCTTGAGTGATGATGTCATTCTGCTGCAGGTCTGCGTCTGCGAGGAGAAGCTGTGACATCAGAGAGCTCGTCTGTTAGCAGAGGGCAGACGCAAGCTAACGCGACACCGGTAACGTGAACAAACACAACCTTTAATTACACTGCTGCTGGCTGCTGATTGGTTAATGAGCTAACTGGTCACCTGTTTGATTTGTTTAGGTTGAGATCACACCTGAAGTCAACGAGGACGGCGACATGTTCAGGTACCGCAGAGAACCAGACCGCGGTTCTTCAGGCTCATCGAACATACTGAGCTAACGTTCGCTCTGTCGGCTGCTTCAGCTTGTTGTTGTTGTTGTTGTTGTTGTTGTTGTGTGCAGGTTGCGTTGTGAGCAGCCCGGCGTGTTCCGCTGTCTTGTGACCGGTCTGCTGTTGGAGGGTTTCGGTGATGTGGTCTACCAGACGGTTCCCTGGGACGTGGACTTCCTGTCCTCTAAAGGTCTGAGGCCTGCAGGACCGCTGTTCAGGTTCACCCTGCTGACAGGAAGCTTCCACCGACTCCACCTGCCGCACTGCCAGCTGCTCTCAGGTCAGAACAGCTCATCACTCATCCGAAAGGAGTTAATGTTGTTATTTATTCACTATCGTCACTGATTCCTGTGTCCTCAGGATTATTAGGATCTTTAACAACATTTAGATATAAATTAAAGACTAAATGCAGGATTTGTCTGTTTCTAGTTTCCACTTTTCATCTTTATGTTGTTTTGTTTTGGAGATGAACAACTTTAAACTGAGTCAGGTGATGTTTAGAATGTCTTCCTGTCCTGCAGACGGCGGTCAGGACCTCCTGTGTGTGGCTCATGTGACTGAGGACCGCGTGGACTTCCTCACACCTGGTCAGGTGACAGGTGGTCACGTGGTGGTCGACGTGTCCGGTTTCTCCTGCTTCGGTCTGGTGATGCCGGCGGCGTCCGGCGACGCCATCAGAGGCCTCGTGCTTCTGTTCTCTCGGCTGTCCGGCGGCGAGATGTTCGACTCCTCGCTGTACGTCCTGCTGCTGCCCCGGAACGTCGTCATCACGCAGGTACGCAAGCCCCGCCCACTGCAGCTCAGGTAGAGAGGAAGAGGTTGGTTTGCCGTTACAGCTCACAGACCGACTTCTTATCTGAGAGAGATTATAAAGGAAGACCAACAAGTGTTCAGTGACTCAGCGTTTTATCGTCTGTGACTCGGCGTTTTCTTGTTTCTGACTTCAGGTGATGAAGGAGTGGAAGCGACGGATCGGGGCGGAGTACGTGGAAGCTTTGCCTGAATGTGAGTTGATCCCAAATCAGACGTACGAACTGGACGGACATCCCGTCACTGTCATCCAACCTCAGGTCAGCTGATCTGACACTTCCTGTTCTCTTCCACAGCTGAAATCCGTCAGCGACTACAGTCGTGATGAAAACTCTGGTTCACAACAGCACTCTTATCATTTGTTTGTTGTTTCCAGTTGGTTTATTTTGATCAGGAAACAGGAAACAGGAAAGCTTCTTAACTCAAAGATGATCGAATAGAAATAAACACTGAAATAACAGTGAAGTGAATTCTGACTTTTCTTAGTGAAACAGATCATTCAGCTCAGCAGTGAGAGCCGACCTTCAGTGTCACACAGGGGTGAGGTTTAATTGGGTTTTTGTCCTGTCTCCATGTTTTGTCTTGTCATTTCGTGTTTTATTTTGAAAAGTTACTGAGGTCACTTGCTCTTCCTCATGTGTTTGTTCACCCTGAGTGTTTCCACCTGTTCCCTCGTCAGTTCTGTTTGTGTATTTCTGTTCTGGTGGGTTCATTCTGTCAGGAAAGGGGGTCGAGGTGGCAGAGACCTTTATTCTGGAGTAAAATAAAACTTGACAAGGCACAGACGAGGGCAAGAAACAAAATGAACCGATGAGAACAGAAACCAGGACTTAAATACACAGACAGGACTGACGAGGGAACGGGGAACAGCTGAGGGAACAGCTGAGGGAACAGGTGGAGACACTCAGGGTAATCAGACACATGAGGAAGGGTAAGTCACCTGATACGAGATGAGTAACTTTTCAAAATAAAACAGGAAATGACGAGACAAACCATGGAGACAGGACAAAAACCCAACTAAACCTCACCACGGTGTGACACTCAGCTGACAAACAGCTCTTCAGTCACACAGATGGAACAGCTGTAACAATACATCACACACAATAACACCGCACACATAAAGGAAATAAGTGCCAAAGAAGAAACCTGCAGAGGTCTGAGCAGCTCGTATGACACCAGACCTCATCAGCTGGTCGGCTCTGGGGAAGAAGCTCCGAGGTCAAACTCCATCATAATAAACATAAAACCTGTTTTCTTTGTTTCAGAGCGCAAAGTTTGTGAACTTCAACGACTACAACAACTTCCTGCCGTCGTTCGAGGTGCAGCTGGGGTCGGAGGTCAGGAGGGTGGAGCTGAAGCTCAGCGCTAAGGTGTCTCTGATCCACCTGATTGGCTGGCTGCTGGGATCCTCCGAGTGTCCGGTGTGGAGTCGAGTCGTCCAGCTGAAAGGTCAGGAAAACTTCCACGGTTAGAAACGGCGTTCCACAGGGATCAGGTCTCGGACCGCTGGATCTTTCTTCACTATGCTGACGACACAGTGTTGTATCGTCCTGGTTCAGCCGGACATCAAACAGCTTTCAGTCTGTCAGGACTTTTAGAAAGTTTTTAAACATTCGTGCCACATACGGTGCAAAAGTTTTAGGCCGTAAAGTAAAGTGAAGATCTTTAATGAATAGTTTTTATGATCAGTTAAAGAGGAACTTCTCTGCTTATTTCAGCTCTGCTAGAGAAGCTCTGCATGATTCAAAGTTAAACACTCCTTATTTATCTTATTGAGTTTCTTTTATGCAGAAACTCAATAAACAGTTTCTCTTACACTCTGTTCAAGTTAAAAAGTTGACAGATCAGCCTTTTTAACTGTGTGAATCTCCTTCATGTTCCTCTCAGGATGAACTGTAATAACTTTAGTTTGCTAACGGCTGTCTGTGCTTGTTTGTTGCTGCAGGTGTTTCTTCAGCCGTCTGTGCTGCAGGTGAGTTTAACACAAACATCAAAGCTCATCAGACGACTTTTAATCATTTCAGCTTCGTTATGTTCACAGTTCATATTCATCATCATCATTTATCATCAACATTACTGCTGACTGAATATCTTAATTCAAGCAGTGATCAGAAAGAAATACTTTTATTTGAAATTAGAAAACCGAGATCATAAAGTAATAACAGTAATAATAATAATAATAATGATAATATTAAATAACTAATAGTATTTTCTGTGGATGCAGTTGGCGTTTCGGACTCGGAGGAGGTGGCGATCCTGCTGCTCAACATGCTGAACTCTCTGCGTTCAGACGATCTAAAAACCTTCCAGCATCTCCTGAGTCTGCAGTCCGATCCGATCCCGCTCAGCCGGCTGGACGCCGCCAACAGAGCCACGACCGTGGAGCTGATGGTCCAGAAGTACCACGCTGACGGCGCCAAGCAGGTCGCCCTGGACGTCCTGAGGAGGATGGACCACAACCAGCTGGCAGATCAGCTGTTCAACACCTGAACACCTGGATGACCCGTCCGTCTGAAGAAGAAGAATCAGTCACATGAGAGCGCCGGCGTCTGCGTGTCGTGCAGGTTTCAGCCACCAGAGGGCAGAACAGGAAGTGACGGATCACATCCAGCAGGTGGAGCTGATCACCGTCACTGTGCCGTTTAAAGCTGCAGGTTCAGGAGCTCGTTAGAAATATATTAACATCTTTATGTTATAACACTGCTATAATAGAAATAATCTTCTGTTATAAAAGGAGTTTAATTACATTGTTTTAAGTATTCAATCTATTTAATGTAATAAAACGATCAAACATTTGGTAAAACAGGTGATCAGGTTTATCAATAATCTGCTATTAATTTTAGATAAAATCAAATATGTTGATGTTTCTGTAAGAGAAATTATATTTTTATATTTTTCAAGGCTTTTAATATTTATATATATTTACTTTATATTTTTTATGAAAGAAATCTGAATTATGTGATTGTATTTAAATCATGTGATTAAATTTACTGTGAAATTAAAACATTTTTCATTTGTGTGTGTTTTTTTTTTAAATAAAGACAAAACTCTGAATTTTTTCAACCATGACTTCCTTTTTAATTTTTAAGAAAATAACAGATCAACATGAACAGAAACATCAGAAAACCTACAAACGATTTTAACGTGAGGGCCTCGAACGCCTCGCAGCAACAGAAAGACAGGTGAGGAGGAAGACGTTGATTCTACCTGTGAAAACACCTGAAACATCTGTTCCTCAGACGGGTTCGATAAACCTGAAACATCAACAGTCCACGTATGAAGAACAGATCTCACCTGGTTTATAACACCTGCAGCTGCAGGAGCCTTAAAGGAACAGTCCAACATTTACCTGTTAGCCTAGCTTAGCATAAACACTGCCGGCAGAGGGAAACCGTTAGCCTAGCTTAGCATAAACACTGCCGGCAGAGGGAACCTGTTAGCCTAGCTTAGCATAAACACTGCCGGCAGAGGGAAACTGTTAGCCTAGCTAACAACAAGAGAAAAAACAACCTCAAAGTTTCATTGTTTCACTATAAAACTGAATCTTGTCATCAGAGTAGATAAATTAACGGATTGTAATCAATTAATGATTCATTTTCATGGATTAAGGTTTTTTTTAATGATTAAAAACCGGCACTAAAAGTACTAAATAGAATGAAAGTTATCCCTGAACATTGATTAGATTCAGCTTTCATGTTTTTGGACAATTTAAAGTTTTTTTAAGTAAAGTTTTAAGGAGTTCTACTGCTTCAAATAATCTGTTAAAATCCCTTAAAGCATTATAATCCATTTACCCCAAATGTGGCTTGAAAACTGAAATAGTTCCAGCTTTTATGCTAGGCTAGGCTAGGCTAGCAGTTTCCCCCTGTTCCCAGTCATGGTGCTAAGCTAGGCTAGCTAGTCCTGGACTCAGAGATGAAACTGATCTCCATCTGAAACACTGAAACATCTGAAACATGAGACTCTGACAGACAATAACAGCATTTATACGAAGGTCAGATTGTCCCCTTAAGTTTGAAGTTTAATGTAAATATAAAATGTTATCAGTGCAAACAGCAGGTGGCGCTGTTGGTACAGGAAGCTCCCTGAGCCTGTTAGCTATAGCTGCTAGCTGCAGTTAGCCTCCGGAGCGTCTGCGTGACTGAAATAAAGAAATAAATGAACCTTGTCAGCCTGAAGCTTCAGAAACACAAACAGGAAGTCAAAGACCTGCTGATAGAAACGCAGTAAGGTTCAAAGTGTGCAGCTTTCAGAACGAAGATCTCTGACTTTAAAATGACACTTTCTATAAAATCTGTGTGTTTGGTTGATGTCAGAAAGATCAATTATTAAGACAGAAAGCCTTCAAAACTAAAGTCAGGTTCAGTTACAGACACATGGATGGATTTTAACATATTAAGGTTTTTTTTAATTTGCCTGAATTTATGAGTTTTAAAAGGTTAAACACGGTTAAAATCAACCAAACAGCATGAAAGCATCCCTTCATTTTAAGGCCCTTTAAGGTGGAAATTATGGGATGTTTCTATTTTGTCTGGTCGACTTTAACCTTGAAAAAAGCCTCTTAAGTGTTTCACATAATCATGACATAAAAATACTTCAACATACAATAATCCATCAATGTATTTATTAATCATCCAATTAAATCACCTTTAGATCATTAACGACGTGTAAATTAATGGAATTTGAAGGTAAAAAGTAAAAACGGGGTCTGAAGAGAAATAAACCTTAAAAGGACTTTAATGTTTAGATGAAATTTCAGGGACCATTTTCATGATATTTGACTTTTTTTCATTGTTTTTTTTTTATTTTTAAGCCTTAAAAATCCCTGAAACTGTTGAGATTATCCCTTAAAAACAGATCTGTGTTCAACACCTGAACTTTCATCTTAATAAAGAAATTAAAGTCCTTTAAAGGTTCCTATCTGTGACCTGTTTTTGTAAATTTGAATCTTTTCTGTCCTAAAATCCATGAGAGCGGCTTTTACTGACGTTTCCTGTTTTGTTTTGGCGGTGCGTTCCACTTCCTGTTTGTATCCTGCTGTTTGTAGTGGAGCTGCTGCTTCCTGTTTCTGCACCGCCGCCGTTCAGTAAAGCTCCTGAAGCCACGTGCTCTTCTGTCACCGTCATGGCGGCCATTTTCTACAGCCAACACCAACGAAGAAGAAACTTAATTAAAACCTTTTAGTTTAATTACCAAATATATAAAAGCTTGTAAAAAATCGGTTGTGAACATTTGTTTCTTAAAGTTTAACACGAGCATTCTTCTGTTATAATATAATATATTTCTATATTTCAGTTGTTTTGTGTTAAATCTGGAGTTCCTCAGGGCTCCAGTCAGGTTCCTCTACTGTTCCTCATTTAGTCTCCAGATGTTTAAATCTAATATTTTATTTCTCTTTCTGACTTCACTCACTAAGAAACAACAATCTTACTTAATGAATCTTTAGTTTTTAACCCTGATAACCTTCATCTAAATCATCCTTTAACTAAAAAACTAAAACTTTAAAAACGTCTGAACTTTAAGAGAAAAACAAGTTTTGTTTTTTTTTAAAGAGATTTTTACTCAGAATTCATGTATTTAATAAATGTTTCCATTAATGTGTGACAAATTAACACACAATGTTTTAAAGACATAAATAATATCATGACAGATACAGAAAAAGGTTTTTTATGGATTAATGGAAACTCCTTAAAAATATGAATTTGTTCTATAAAAGTAACTTCAGGTGTTCGTCACACTGTTTGAGTTCATTACTGGATCCAATAATTAATTATAATAATTATAATTATTAATAATAATAATGTATTTTTAATTGATGGCAGGGGTTTTGGGTTGATCAATAATCTGATGTGTTTGTTTGTTGAAATCAATAAAAAACTTGTCGAGCGTTAAAGAAACATCCGTCTCCATGGCGATGAACCTGTTGACAACAATGAGTTTTCCCGCCTCAGCAGTTACAAATGGCCGCCGTGTGCAGAAGGTCACGTGACGGGCGCAGAGAGCATCACCTCCTCTCATTGGTCAGTCTCCGGGGGAGGGGCCGCACTTTGGACAGGACTTTGTGCGGCGGGTCCGTCATGGTCGTCACGCACTTTGTGTTGGCAGGGAGGGGCGTTACCGTGGTGACGGTGGGCGGGGCTCCCGTCGTCGACGTTGTTGTCACTGTCATTGACGTCGTCGTCGTCGTGGTAACAGAAGTCGGGTTGTTTGCTGTCACCGTGGCGACGGGTTTGGTGAGAGACGTCTGGATCTCCGCCCTCCTGGCGAGCGCCGTCCGCAGCTTCTCTCTCATCTGCTCGATCTGTTCCTGCAGCTCCTGCAGCTCGCCGGGCTGGGGCGGGGCCACGGGGGCGGGGGGCGGGGCCGCCGCTGCAGGGGGAGGGGCTACACTGGCGGCGGGAGGAGCAGAAGAGTTGGGGCGGGCGGAGGTGGAGGAGGAGGACGAGGAGGGGAGGGACAGCACCAGACTGGCCAGTGAAGCCGCCGGTCCGCCGTTCTCACACAGTCTGCCCGTCGGCCCCGCCTTCGGCTTGGCTGGCTCCTCCCCCTCCCCTTTAGCCCCAGCTGCCTTGGCGTCGGAGGCGGCGATGCGTGCAAGCAGGCGGCGGGTGTTCAGAGTCTCCAGGTTGAAGTGGACTCGTTTGAAGTCTCGGCCGTCCTTGGCGGCGGCGGCGGCGGCGGCGGCGGCGGCGGCGGCAGCTTCCTTGCTGGTCTCGTTGTTCCACTTGGCTGAGACTCCAGGACCCGGCGGGGCGGCGGGGCCCGGGGGGGGCTGGGCCTTCTGCAGGTTACAGCTGCACAGGTAAACATAAGTACAGGTGACAGGAAGTGAATGAATGAAGCTATTCTGCAGGTGTTTCAGTGTTTACAGGACGGTGAGGTCAGCGCGTCGTTGACCTCAGACTGAAATAGGACGGCAGCTGTAATCAGGACTCGGTCCGCTCCGCAGATCTGACTAATAAACACTGAGCTGACTGTTGTTCTGCCAAATCCAGATGAATAATTCACATCAGACGACCTCACACACACTCACAGCTGCTCTCTGATGAAGGAGCGTCATGATGAGCTGAAACCAGCAGTCTGATCTGATCTTCATATTAATAACAATAAAGGTCTGATGTTAAATCTGACATTTAAAGTGGAGCCCATATGTTTGGTTCACCTCTATAATAATAATAATAATAATAAACTATTTGTAAACTCCTTTCACAGCATAACATGCAGCTCAAAGTTCTTTACATAAAAGGTATTAAAAACTAACAAAAAAAACAGATATTTAAAAACAGAAATATTAAAACAACCAAAAAAAAACAATAAAAGAGACGAGAAGATAAAAAGTGGTAAAATATAATCAGTAATTCACTAAATATAATCCGGTCTGCTGCCTGTTTAACCGTCACAGCCTCTGACATCACACCGATGACATCACACAGATGACGTCACACCGATGACATCACACAGGACGAACCTTTTCTCTTTCTCAACGCGCTGCTTCTTCACGTCCTCGTACGTCATGTTCAGAGCTCGGTGGATTTTCTGTCAAACACACAAACAGATGAAACAGGAAGTAAAACCATCTGATGTTTGACGTCTGATGAAGAAACAGCTGCTGGTTTAACGTCTCAGAAGAAGGTTATCGACACGTTATACGTAAGATAACTGAATGAATGATGTGCATGTGTCTGCAGATAATAAAACATCCAATCAGTCTTCAGTCTTTAGAGTTAAAAAGTAAAGATGTGATGTGACTAAACACTCACAGCTGGTAACAGATGTGATGAAGAACTTTATCTCCATCAGGCTGATCTGCTGCTGCACACTGAACATTTAGAAATAACTTCAACTATAATCTTCTATCAGCTGTGCAGCGTTACAGGTCCTCTCACTGACTTGTGCAGTAAAGGATGTGAGCATAAATAAAGATGAAGATGAAGGTGACGCTGTGTGCTACCTGCGAGGTGTGCAGCCAGTACTTCAGGTTCTGCCGGCGGCGGATGTGCGGCAGAACCAACCGGTAGAAACCGTGTTCACCTGCCAGAGTCAGCAAAGCTCCGCCCACTCCAACACACAACAAGACGAAGAGGCCGGAGAAGTGACTGATCCCCATCTGAAGAGTCTGAGAGAGGAAGAGGAGGAGGAGGAGGAGGAGGAGGAGGAGGAGGAGGAGGAGGAGGAAGAGGAAGAGGAGGAGGAGGAGGAGGAGGAGGAAGAGGAGGAGGAAGAGGAGGAGGAAGAGGAAGAGGAGGAGGAGGAGGAAGAGGAAGAGGAGGAGGAGGAGGAAGAGGTGGAGGAGGAAGAGGAGGAGGAGGAGGAGGAGGAGGAGGAGGAGGAAGGAGAAGCTTGTGTCACTGCCTCAGACTGACCAGCAGGAGGCAGCAGAGCGACTCTGCTGTTCCAGTTTCTGTTCAGCTGAACTCATTAAAACATTTTGTAACTTGTAAATGTTTTATCACCTTTAAAGAAAGACTGCAGACAATAATCTGCTCTACTGTTTATGTTTTTGAAAATAAGAGTTTTACTGTGAAACGATGTTCTTCTTCTTTCATCGTGTCATCACATGCAGAATAAATCATCCAATTATCAAAACCTGCTGAGCTCATGTTTCATAAACTGCACTGATATGTAGATGTTATAAAATCTGATAAGTTGATAAAGTGGTTGTCAGATGAAACTCAAACTTCTCTGATGAGTCTGTTAGTTTACAGCTGTGAGTCAGTGATGGATGGTTTGATTTATTCAGAGGATATAACCCTCTGAGTAACAATGGAGCCCTGCAAATACAAACAATACATACAAACAACAGTCTCCTACCAAACATAAATACAACACAAACACAAGACAGATAACCTATAAAAATGACATTAATATGAGAAAAACAGGAATATTCATATTAGAAAACAATGTCCAGCAGAATCTTAAATGTTCTTGAAGTTTATTCCTGTTCAGATAGTTTACAGATAATAAAGTATCTGTTCTGTATTCACATCAGGAACATCTAACAGGTCTGCTGTTCCATATTTCTAAGTCTTAAAAATGACGATAAATAAAATGGTAGTTTATTTAGGATGGTTTTATGAATAAAAACAGTGTTGTTCCCTTCCAGTGGTAAATGATGCCGCCCAGCCTTCTCCCAGAGGAAACAATGACGGGCTCTAAAACTGTCACCTGTAATAAATCTGCAGCTTACTGCTAAAAGAAACCTCATTTAAACTTCAGCTTCAGGACTTAATAATAACACGGCTGCAGATATTTCACTGGGAGTAACACTCAGTGGGTTTTTCATTTGAGATCTGATGAAGAGCATTTAATTAGTCTGATTTAGTCAAAGCTGAAGTTTAATCAGGGTTCTTTAAATCACTGTGTCGTCAGCATAATAATGATCAGAGCTGTTATTAATATTTATCATCATATTAATATTTATCATTTATCAATATTTATTATCTTATCATTTATGTAGAACATGAAAAGCAGAGGACCCAGTACTGAGCCCTGTGGAACTCCTTCTGTCATTTAAAGGAAGTCAGATTGATGACTGTGATTGATTATTGATCAGCTTTTCTAAGATTTTAGCTGAACATGGCAGTTTGGAGGTTGGGCAGTAGTTATATGATATTAAAATATCTTAAGCCGCAGTGAGGAGCTGTTACCGAGAAACGTGACTGACGTGTCGTCAAGCGGCGGCTCGATGTGGTGAATCAAACATCTGCAGACTTAAGATGTATTTATTTACCAAAACAGCCTTTAGTAGACACACTTACACCAATAACTTACAAAAAAAGGTTTAAAGTTTAGCTTCTAAACGGCGGTCAATAAACGGCACATCTGAGGAGGAGCTGCTTCTTCTTCTACTGATGCATTAACATGATGTCCAGGACGCCACCTACTGTAGCAACCAGGGAATGACCTCAACACACACACACACACATACAAACACTGCCTTCATACAGAGGCAGTACAGCAGCTGCTTTCCACACTTCAGGGAATAAAAGTAAAGATTAAAAATATGAATTAAAGGATGAGCAGGTGCAGCCGATAATAAGAGTGTAAAGGTCTGCTGAGTGAAGCCAGCAGAGAACTGTCGGTTCCCCAAAGGTGGTGTTCCTACAACTGAGCTCATCTTCCACTGAGGAAATCAGACCAGCAGAAATCAATTGACTATTAAAAATATCAGATTTGTTCTTTTTCTAAGACAAGAACAGAATCTTAGAGGAAGATGGCTGGTTAGAGAGTTGTTGAATGAATCACCTCTACAGTTAGACTAACCTGACACATGTGTAGAGGACTTTCAGCCTCCTGCTTTAACTTTAACATCTCAGTTATGAACCGAGGTTTTGATCTTTTTACTGTGTGTTTCTGCAGGGGAGCAGGTTTATTTGGTGTGAAATGGCTCGGGGCTAATTCAGGGTCAGCAGAAAGCACATTACCTCGTGATGTCACTGAGAAATAAATCATGAAGAAAAGCGGCTCAAAACGTTTTCAGTCTCCGTTTATAAAAATATGTGACGGACGTTTTTATGTCTGGAATCATTAATGCAGAAAATTGGACAACGACTGAAGTTTAGTGCAAACACGCTGCTGGTTTGTTATGATTACATCCATCAGGGTCGACTTCTCTAGACTTCTGGTGTCTGACTGAGCAGGTGAATACACACACACACTCACACACACACACACACTCACACACACACACACATAACCAGACTGACCTCTGTGACGGCGAACACTCGGTTCCCACAGGGAACCACTTTGTACCACTTGTCGTGCAGCAGGTCCATGTACCCGTCTGATTTATATCTGCTGATGAACTCGGAGATGTTGGAGCTCAGAGGAGAGTTCTGAGGGAGGCCGATACCGTAGCCTAAACAACAAACAAACAAACAATAAACAATAAACAAGTGTCTGATATGTAACCTAAACAACCTCATATCTGCTTAGAACCACATTACAGTGAGTTTGAAGCATTTATTAACAGTATATGTACTGATTATTGATGATAAATAGTAATTAGTGTTAATGATTATTCTGTATGTATGAACCCCCAAAAGAGCAGCCGTTTCCATGGTAACAGCTGATGAATATTCAGATAAACAGTGAGATTAAAGCACTTTAATGTGTAAAATGTAAACTTTCCACAGCTCAGAAACTTTAAACCGTCTGCAGGGACTTCTCTGATTTGATTGGACATGATGTCATCGATGATGAAACATCATGAAACATATTTCAATCGACAGGAAGTGAACTGCAGATAAACTCAACACACAAACATACTTCTGTACTTGTGAGGACCCGAACTGACACAATGCTCATCTCTAAAACAGCTGTTTGTGCCGTCCAATCACATCCTGCCTCTCAAACCGCCAGCGGTCCTCACAACGATAGAAGCTCAGTAAAAAGACGGCGTTTTACCTTCGATGGCGAACGGCTTCCCGACGGTCGCCAGTTTACAGTCGGCGTCGATGGAAACTTCATAATCAAGAAGAGCTTTATCCATGATGAAGGCGTCGAGCTGAGGAGGATCTGTCCTTCAACACAAAGGACACCGTTACCACAGCAACCACAGTTACCACAGCAACCACAGCAACTACAGCAACCACTGTTACCACAGCAACCACAGCAACTACAGCAACCAGTGGGACCAGTGGAACCAGTGGAACCAGTGGGACCAGTGGAACCAGTGGGACCAGTGGAATGAGTGGAACCAGTGGAACTAGTGGAACCAGTGGGACCAGTAGAACCAGTAGAACCAGTGGAACCAGTGGGACCATTGGAACCAGTGGAACGAGTGGGACCAGTGGAACCAGTGGAACCAGTGGGACCAGTGGGACCAGTGGAACTAGTGGGACCAGTGGGACCAGTAGAACCAGTGGAACCAGTGGGACCATTGGAACCAGTGGAACGAGTGGGACCAGTGGAACCAGTGGAACCAGTGGAACCAATGGGACCAGTGGAACCAGTGGAACCAGTAGAACCAGTGGGACCAGTGGAACCAGTGGAACCAGTAGAACCAGTGGAACCAGTGGAACCAGTGGGACCAGTGGAACCAGTAGACTCAGGAGGACCAGTTGTGTTCTCTTACTTGAGGGTGGCGACTCCGTCTGGCGTGGTCGGCTCGTTGAAGCGTCTCATGTACTCGTGCATCTCTGGAAAACTCTTCTTCATGTAATCCTCGGCGCTGCTCTCCCGCACCGTCCCGAAACGAAAACCCTGGGAAGGGTGGTGCAGCTGGAGAACACCAACAAAGAAGAAGAAGAAGCAGAGGAAGAAGAAGAGTGACAGTCTGGATGCTGCAGTTAAAGAATCATCTGCAGCAGATCAGAGGTGGCCATCAGGACTACATCTCCCAGCAGCCTCTCTGTTTAAACACCATCAGACTGTTTCATGCTCCACTCAGCTGATGAATTAAAGTGTAATTAGGTCGCAGCAGCTGATCCAATTTAATCTGTAATTATTTCACGGCGAGGAGCAGAAAGTGAACGAATGAAGAGTTCAGCAGGTCATTTTTTATCAGAACCTCGACGCCTGACGTCTTCTCATTAAAACATGAACGATCAGATCATCACACTGACCAGACTGTGACTGCTGCTGAGTTAAAGCTCCGCTAATCAATACGTCTGTATTAATACTGAACCTCCTGACTGAAGTAAAGCAGCATTATGTGTCTGTTTAGCAGTAACTTTAATATATAAGATTAAATCAGCATATGTGACATAAAGTTAAATGTGCTTATCTGTGGCGCTCTCTGGAGGCGGTCGTTAAACTAACAGGGGTTAAAAGGGTGATATTTCATGATTGGAATATAAATTGTGATTTATTTTCAGTCAGAGGTTAACGACACATGATTCTAGTTTTGCTGAATATTGTAAGACTTTAGTGCCATAAGCTTCTCATCAGAATGTAAAAAGATGGAAACACTTTGATGTTTCTGTCCTCTCGGAGCTCTTATGGTGTGTTCATAAATAAACACTTTATGAACCAACAGTTAAAGAATCAGATCAATGCTTTGTGTTATTAGAATCTCATATCTGTAAACATCATGTGTTGTGGATTTTCTGAGCTGATGTCGGCGGTTTCGGTTGAAAGAGTTTGGTGATTTTAATCTGGAAACACTTTAATGACTCGATCAAAGAGAAACACAGAGACGCCGTCTGAGACCAGCCTTCAGCAAATCACACATATTGGTTCCTCAGTTTCAAATCATAAATCTGTGACCTGTAGTTATGTTTGTATCTCAGGTCTCAGTTTGCCAGCGAGGCTCCTGCTTATCAACCAAACACGCCTCCAACCAACCATCTGCTGTTAGAGAAGACAGAAAGTACAGCCGGACCTCTCCAACTCTAACCATAACATCATGTCAAGAAACAAAACAATAAAAACTTCTGGTAACAAATCATAAGAGTGATAAAAGTGATCATATATGCACCCCTGCTTCTCCATCCTCAGAGTGGATTTTCTCACCTTGGCGTCGTGGATCCCTGTAACCTCCTCGAAGGACTTCTCTCCCACCATGACGGCGGCAAGGTTGGCGGTGTAGCTGGACAGCACCAGCAGGCAGAAGATGGCCCACAGGTTCATCAGGAAGCGACCCGTCCAGCATTTGGGCGTCTTGGAGGAGACGGTGCGTCCGAACAGGATGGCGTAGCACAGGTTGAGCGCCGACGAGTAGGAGAACACCCGCATGCGGTTCCGGCCGTGGGGCGTCATGCCGAACGGACTCTTCCACTCGTACAGGGTGAGGAAGAGCGCCGTGATGTGCAGCGCCAGGAAGATGCCCACCCACATGGACCAGTGCAGCGGCCACATGAAGGCCCCGATGGGCGCCGCCGTGTCCTTGCTGCGCACCAGGATGCCCAGGCTGGTGGAGAAGAAGGGCGAGGTGAAGTCGATGACCCGGCTGCGGGCGGAGTTGATGCTGAAGGAGGTGACGGCCATGTCGGCCAGACCCTGCAGCAGATCCCCCACCAGCCCGGTCCAGCGGCCGCCCTTCCATGCGCCGTACTTCCCGTCCCCGACGATGTAAAGGTCGAACTCGAAGCCCAGGTCCTCCGCCAGCTTCTCCAGCAGGTCGATGCAGTAACCATAGCAACACTTGCTGTACTCGGCGGGCAGGAAGGTGCCGTTCCCGCCCGCCACCTCATGGAAGAACCGCTCCAGCGCCTCCGAGCTGTTGGTTCCGGCGTCCAGACAGAACTGCCCGGCCGGACAGCTGCCCTCGTCGTCCGCGTCCCGCGTGAACACGAAGGGGTGCTCCACCAGAGTCACCACCCGCACCCGGCTCCCCGCCACCGGCATGCCGGCCCGCCAGCGGCCCCGGGTCCTCCCACCAGACCCCTCCGTCCTATAGCGGGGACGGGGGCCCTGCCAGACCCCCTGGTCCTCCACCTGCAGCTGACCCCCCTCCCAGCTGCCCACCGTCACCCAGGTGGGCTGGCCCAGCGCGTCCCGGCGCAGACTCCAGATGTGGAAACGCTGAGAGGTGAAGACACGGGACCGGTTCTGATGGACCCGGACTGGACCCGTCAGACCAGAGAAAGAGGTGTTGGACAGGAACCTGCAGGACAGACAGGAGGACAGAGGACATCAGCGGTTCGTCTTTATTTGAAGACAACAGGCTTCATGTCCTGATGTTTAACTCTGACAGCTTCATGTTTTCTGCTCACGTTTTCTTTCTGTCTTCTGTTCTTTTCTTCTTGTGAAGCAGATAATCCGTTCTGTGAGTTTTTATCTCGTCTCTCAGTCAGAGTGTAATTCATTTAGTGTGAATGTGTTTGATGTGAACGCAACATTAAACCTTTTATCCTCCCAGTGTTTCCTGTCAGACGGACTCTGCTGCAGATGCAGTGTGACGGAGGAGAACCGACAGTTTAAAGAGAATCAGAAGAATGAATTCAGATCAGAGTCATTTCTCTTCATGTTTAAAACCACAAACTCTTCTCTAAAGTTACATCTTACACTGGATGATTCTCTTATTTAAGTTAAATATCCTAAAAATATGTTTTAGGCAACAACCAGGTGAAAAAAACTGTTTACAGGAATGATTTGATAAAACATAGAGAATATATTTCAGCTTAAGTCTGACTTATATTTGTTTTTTGATGGTTGCTGCAATATTTTACTGTTTTATGCAGCCTCAGAAAGTTCATTTACTCAACTACTGAACTTCGGTCCAGTTTAGAGGTTCTTGTACTTTACTTTTTTATTTCCATGTGATGCTACTTTCTACATTTCAGAGGGAAATATTGTACTTTCTACTCCACTACATTTATGTAATTTTATTACAAAATCACCAGCTTCACTCCTGAATCCTGCAGCTTGTTTCCACTCAGATCCAGCTCTCTCAGATGGGAGGGGTTGGACTTCAGAGCTGAGGCCAGAGAAGCACTGCTGATCTCTGACAAACTGCAGTCACCAAATGTCAATAAAGAATAAATTATACAGATAAAATATAATTTATAGTCCAACTATGTCCTCATCAATGAGCTTTTCCCTAAAATGAGAAATCAGACATCTTGGACTAGAACTTTGTGATTTATCTGCTGACCCTTTGGAGGGCCCCGACCCCTAGGTTGGGAACCAGTGGACTAAACTAGCTAACTGTATATAAAGTAGTGTAAACTAGCTCCACCTCCAGCAGCTACAACAGTAACATGCTGCTCTAACACTGATGCTTCAGTATTAATAATCTAATGATGTCATATATAATAATATATCAGTCAGAGGGACCAAACCACTACTTTTACTGCAACACTTTAACTACATCAAGCTCATAATACTGATGGACTTTTACTTGTAACAGAGTATTTATACTTTGCTGTGTTGGTACTTCAGTTAAAGTTTCAGGTGTGAAATGCTGTGAGATGATGAGAGTTGAGTCGATGCCGGTCAGAGAGAGAGAGCGAGCTTCAGGCTCTTTAATAAATCTCCTCATGAATAAAAGTTAAACCCTCCAACATGTTCATACTCACAGAGACAGAAACTGTATTTATGAATATATATTAATATCAATATATTTATATGTTAATCTGAACTCATATCACAGAGGAATCTAATAAATCTGGTTATAGATCATTGATCATAGATCACTGGTTATAGATCATTGATCATAGATCACTGGTTATAGATCATTGATCATAGATCACTGGTTATAGATCTCTGACACATGTCTGCAGCAGTGAAGGAAAGTTTAACACTTAGAGACACTTTAGATTGTCGAATTAATCAAATATTGATAATAAAATAATAAAACTTGAAAACTGAAATATTAAAAGATTTATCTCTGCAAAGATCTTCTGACTGAAAAATATGAAATAATTTCCTCTGGAAACAAAGACGCGCTGCACCCTGACTCATCTACAGATGATGTAATAATATCACAGATGAACACATGACGTTTGTTTTCTCATTTTCATTTGTAAAATAAACACTGATCACTTTATTAACTTCACCTGCACCTGTCTAATCATCTAATGATCTAAACCAGCAGCTCCAGCATGTTTAGAAACATTCTGTTTTCCTTCATACTGAACAATGTTTCTCATATTTCGTCCTCATTTTCACACAAGAAGGAGAAAATATTCTTCTTCTACACGTTAAACACAGAAGATGAACATGTGACCACGGAGGCTTTGTAATGTAACTAATTAAAGAGTAATGTGATTACCAGGTGGTCATGTGATCCTGCAGTATTTACCTTTAAATATAATTAAATCTAATAATAAACTAAATAAATATAATAATGTTTGTTTTTATTTGTCACAGGTGTCAAAATGAACACAACAGGAAATGATGTCATGTTGTTACCTGGACAGGTACTGTCCTGATGACGGCAGCTCGTGTTTGTTGGGTTTGTCGTAGCAGTTCACCATGTTCTGGATCAGAGCCAGGTCTGGTCTCACCACGGTTGCCGCGGCGACGGCCCTGGCGACGAGCTGCAGGGCGTCTCTGATGTAGAAGTCGAGCGGTTTGCGCCCCACCTCTCCGTAGGCCAGCAGGCCGAGCGGCAGGCCGATGGCGTGCAGGGCGTCGGGGCTGAGCGGCTGGCCTAGCACCCAGTGCATCATGGGTAAGGTGAGGCCGAGGTCCTGCGCGCTGCGCAGCACTGCCGCCGCGCACTGCGGGTCGGCTCCAAACAGCAGCACCGACGCCGGCGGCGGCTGGTTCTGTCGGAAGTGCCGGGACAGGAAGTCGTGGATCTGCGTGTCGTCGTGGGCCGACTGCGTCAGATTCAGCAGGGCGCGCAGGTGCCAGGTGACGCCGCCGCCGTCCCATGATGCACCGCTGCGACCGTCCAGGAGCTGCAGGAGACCGCGAGCCTCCTCCCAGCCACGACACAACACGGCGGTGGCCTCCCTCCAACCGGAGCGCCGCAACACCGTCAGCAGCAGCTCAGACAGACCCGACTCTGGAACCCCCGTCACCATCTGCAGGTGGAACCGGTTCTACAAAGAACCAGAACCAGAACCAGAACACACAGACAGGAGAAGACGTCAGAGGTCACTGATAAATAATACAAAATCAAAAAAATCCTGCTTGAAGGTGAAAGCAGAACGTCAGAAACCAACAACAACCAACGACTGTCACTGTAACTCTGCCACACACACACACACACACACACTGATAACACACACACACACACACACACACACACACACACACACACACACACTGATAACACACACACACACACACACACACACACACACACACACACACACACACACACACACACACACACACACACACACACACTGATAACACACACACAGGTCCCGACGGTTCATCTTCTTCCTCACATCTTTAACATCTTTAACATCTTTAACTGGAATAATAAAGATCTGACTGGTTTTTCTTCACTGGTTTGATCTCGTCTGTCAGAAAATTAATTAGAATGAACGATGTTTCATTTCCTGCTGAACGCTGCTAAAAAATATGTTCAAGGATTTCCTGTCATGCCATCTTCCTCCTCCTCCTCCTCCTCCTCCTCCTCCTCCCACTCTTCCTCCTCCTCCCACTCTTCCTCCTCCTCCTCCTCCTCCTCCTCCTCCTCCTCCTCCCACTCTTCCTCCTCCTCCTCCTCCTCCTCCCACTCTTCCTCCTCTTCCTCCTCCTCCTCGTCCTCCTCCTCCTCCTCCTCCTCCTCCTCCATCAGAGAAACAAATGGAGCTGTTTCAGTCTGATTCCGCTGTCCCTGAGCTGATTGGAGGAGAAGTGATGTCGTCCATCACACCTGTCCAGGAGACGAGGAGACGAGGAGGAAAACACTTTTGAACCTGATCAGTTCTGATGGATCTAACGTGACTTCAGCCGCCGTCGTTCCAGCTGTAAACACACCTGCAGCCTGCACCAGCTGATCAGTAATCAATAAGAGAGGAGAGGATCTGGATCTGGATCTCAGCTACACAAAGAGACGAGTCTGTAAAATAACTTTTATCTTCAAACAGTTTTCTGCCGGATGAAGCAGGAAACGTTTCCTGAGGACAAATTAAAAACCAGCTGACTCCTCGCTTTTTTTTTGTTTTTACATTTTAACACCAGCAGTCCTCTCCTCTCCGGAGGCCCGGCTGTGCCGCGGCATCCTGGGAAATGTAGGAAATCCCTGACCGAAGCAGAACTGATGTTTGTTCAGTTTCAACAAACTACTTTTAAAACATAAGGTTGTGTGTCAGACGCTCTTATTTATTAGAGCGTTCTCACTAAACACACAGATCACTGTGATGTTTTCTGACTGAAGGGAAACAAACTGAAGTGCAGACTCCTGCAGAAAGTAAAGCAGCTGCTGCTGAGACACAAGCTTTTAGAAACTGAACCACATTCAGCATTAAACTGGACCTGCAGGCAGATAAACGGCGTCCAAACACACACGACACACCTGGAAGTGACGCCGCGGCTGCTCAGACGCCTCACCTCCACCAGCTTCCTGTCAGCTGACAGTTCACACAACATGAATCCTGACAGTTTCATTTCACCGCAGTCCGCAGTGAAAGAGGTTTTCCTGGCTGTAATCATTCCTCCTGTTCATACTGGATATTAAAAGATCTCCTTCATCCACAGTGTGTCCAGATAGACATTTAAAGTGTGTGTGAAGCTTCTATTCAGCTTCAGCAGTCTGAGTTAGTCATATCAAGTGGATATCTGACACATTTACAGTCTTTTTAGCATCAAATTCTCCTCTTTGTGTTTCCCTGAATGACTGCAGTGAGAACAACATGTGTCACTGTTGGTTTAAGACACAGTTGAAAAGTCTGCTCAGTCTGGAAATGAAGCTTCATCAGTACAAACACAGCGAGCTGCAACAACACGGAGCCTCAAATAAAGACTCTGACATCACAGATCAGAGTTAATGATGATCTATGAAGTAGTTTTACTCCTTAAAATGAAACCTGGAGAATTCACCGCCGAGGCTTCGGATCAGAAAACACAGGCGACAGAACACAGAGCAGCAGAAAGGACGGGATGCTGCTAAACTGAACATTATTATATTATAATAATAAAGTGTTGCAAACAAAACGAATCAATAAAACAGAAACAGAATGAAAGAATAAAATATAAAGATGAGGAGATGAGACAGCTGACAGAAACATTTAAAGTCTACATGTGTGAGATGAGCAGAGTTTTACATGAAGCAGGAGGCGGAGACGATGCTTTAAGGATATTAAGGAGAAACATATCAGACACAAATTATTATTCAAAGCAGATTATTTTCTATGTGTTAGAACTTGTCTGGGGGCTTGAAGTTCAGAGTTTAATAAATGTGTTTCCACAGAGAGAGAGAAGCTGTCAGCGACTCTGCTGTTAAATCTTCTGTTTTCTCTGCACAGTTTCATCTCCATCATGTAGGAAAACATCATTAATGTGAGCAGAGAGTATTCAGAGTCACAGTGTAATAATGAGAGCTGACAGCAGAGCCGCCAGCTGCTCTCACTCTCTTTAAATATTAAGCAGCAGTTTGTTCCGCTGTAATATGTTCTCATTACTCTGAACCTGAACCAGCTGTCTCTACTACACAGTCAGCAACACTGCAGCCTGCTGCCAGCGCCCCCTGCAGGCTGAGCAGCTCATTAACAGCCACACTCTTCTCCTGCATCCCTCTCCTTTTCTTTGTGATGTTCCTCCTGAAGGTGGCGCTAGAGGAAACTGCAGAGCGTTCATCCTCTGAGGAGCAGGAGGGAGATTATTAAGAGCTCCTTGCAGACATGTTTCAGGTCAAATCCTCTGCACAGAATCAGAAATTCTCTCTGACATGATCAGAAATGTTCAGTTACCTCTAAAAATCTCTCTCTGTATTTCTGTGTCTGTGCTGGAAATACTGAGCGAGCCTCAGAGGAGGAAGTGAGCAGCCTTTGATGTCTTCATGCTGAGAATGTTTTATTGAGACACTCGGCCGAGCGGAGAAACTGAAACAGTAAACATCAAGATTTCTCTTCCTGTTCTGCCTTCTGAGGGTCTGAGTCTCCAACCAGGTCTCCTCTGAAGGTCTGAGTCTCCAACCAGGTCTCCTCTGAAGGTCTGAGTCTCCAACCAGGTCTCCTCTGAAGGTCTGAGTCTCCAACCAGGTCTCCTCTGAAGGTCTGAGTCTCCACTGAAGGTCTGAGTCTCCACTGAAGGTCTGAGTCTCCAACCAGGTCTCCTCTGAAGGTCTGAGTCTCCAACCAGGTCTCCTCTGAAGGTCTGAGTCTCCACTGAAGGTCTGAGTCTCCAACCAGGTCTCCTCTGAAGGTCTGAGTCTCCAACCAGGTCTCCACTGAAGGTCTGAGTCTCCAACCAGGTCTCCACTGAAGGTCTGAGTCTCCAACCAGGTCTCCACTGAAGGTCTGAGTCTCCAACCAGGTCTCCACTGAAGGTCTGAGTCTCCAACCAGCTCTCCTCTGAAGGTCTGAGTCTCCAACCAGGTCTCCACTGAAGGTCTGAGTCTCCAACCAGGTCTCCACTGAAGGTCTGAGTCTCCAACCAGGTCTCCTCTGAAGGTCTGAGTCTCCAACCAGGTCTCCACTGAAGGTCTGAGTCTCCAACCAGGTCTCCACTGAAGGTCTGAGTCTCCAACCAGGTCTCCTCTGAAGGTCTGAAGGTCTGAGTCTCCAACCAGGTCTCCTCTGAAGGTCTGAGTCTCCAACCAGGTCTCCTCTGAAGGTCTGAGTCTCCAACCAGGTCTCCACTGAAGGTCTGAGTCTCCAACCAGGTCTCCTCTGAAGGTCTGAGTTTCCAACCAGGTCTCCA
The DNA here is from genome assembly GCA_029490765.1 of Euthynnus affinis. NCBI lineage: Eukaryota > Metazoa > Chordata > Actinopteri > Scombriformes > Scombridae > Euthynnus > Euthynnus affinis. The sequence goes on along the minus strand of CM055848.1, from coordinate 32,751,723 downwards.
CTGAGGGTCTGAGTCTCTCCAGAAGGAAACGTTGGCATTGAACATTTCTGCAAACCACTGAAATGTTGAATATCTATGTTTCAACATGTGTTACTACTACTGTTGAATAATGAAGTTTTATGGTGTGAGGACGCTGTGGTTCAGGTCTGGTTGGGGTTTCGGTACAAAGACCGCTTGGTTTGAGTTAAAATAAAAATAAACAGTCTTGACGTCTCGCTAAAAACATCCACTTTTGTCGGTTGAAACAGGAAGTGGACGTTGGTTTTAAGATGGTCTCAAACTGTTTACTAACCGTCCATCGACCCTCCTGATAGGAGAGATCAGCTCGTATTGATCACATGTGAACTGCGTCACTTTACAAATGTTGATATGATACGTGTTGTTGAATGTTAATATGCTGCGTATGTTCAATGCTGATGTTTTATTGTGTCGCAGGCTGCAGTCTCTCTTTAACCCAACAGATCAAATATAATATGGAGAATTTGTCTGATTGGTTCACAAGTTTCTAAACGTGTTAGTTCAGATCATCATCAGCTGATTCTGTCTGTGGTGTCTGCAGAGTCTCCAGACACCTTCCTGACTCTGGTTACTGGACGCTGGTTCACTCTTTACAGACTCCAGTTTCCCCAAACTAAATTTGTCTTATGGAGACGTTTCACCTCTTATTCAAGCTGACAGACTGATGTGATGAAACAGCTTCATGAGACAAATCTCAGTCCAGCTGCCTTTGAATCGATTGTTTGCCTGGAAATAACTCTGACCGGGACAAATGAGAATGTTCACAGACAGCTGCATATCTGAGGAGAGGAAGTTTCTCTCTCTGTATGACTTGATCTTACTTACTGTGACCTGAAGGCTCAGTGAACCCAGTATGAAACCACTAAAGATGGAAAATCCCATAACATACTGGACCAAACTGGTGAGAACAGAGAAGCTAAATGACGAGCGACGCTTCAAATCTTTGCCAGAAACTCTAAACATTACTATTGTTGTTTTTTGGCTCATGAGTGAAACAAATCACCGTATTTGCATATTTTACCAGTCAGCTGGTGGCTGCTGCTAATTTTGTGCCCCGACAGAGAAGAAGAAGAAAAACATTATTTTTGAGTGGAGGCTTTAACAGAGACGATAAAAACATGAACAATAAGAAAAAGAAAAAACAAGAACATGAAAGAAAAGAAGCAACACGACACATCCTGCAGAAAACACAAACTGCTCCACAGCAGCGTCAGCAGACAAACACAAAGCAGCAGTGATCAGTAAACTCTCCACTGACTGCAGTCCTGCTGCCAGTACGACGACTTCTACACATCCGTCCTCTCAGTGCTCAGCGTGTTGTTGCAATGGCTGATGGGTAAAAGGGTTTCTGCAGCCGGAGGCCTGAAGACCATCTGGAACATGTTTTTGTCCTGATGGTGGCGCTACACGATGATGTCACTGTAATTACACATCCTGCAAACTACGTGACGCACTCAGTCACATGTCCTCCAAACGAGACGCAACGATTGGTCGACCTCGTTATTAAAGACCAAACATCAGACTTTAACACCAGAGATCGCCGTTCACTTCCTGTTTGCAACCACGATCTTCCCGGTGTTTACTGTAACCATGGCGACAAAGGTCTCCTAACCGTGACAGTAAAGTCTTTATTTGAACCTTCATCACAGCGTCGTCTCATCATGTGTGACGCTGTTTGAAGGTTCAGACAGAAACACGTCTGCGTCCCGGCAGGAAACTGATCCTTTAGTTCCAAAAACCAGCTGCAGTTCAGGAGTATAAACCATAACGTACATGTCTGATGGTGGAGATCCACGTAAACACTGGAACTCCTGACAGGAAGCACCGCCGGGGTTCAAACCACTGAACCAACAGATCGTCTGGTCTGGAGACAAAAACAACAAAAACTAAATCTCCACTGTGAAGACGAGACTGAGAAGCTCTAAGTTATTAATATTTGAATTATTATGAAGCTCTAAATCATACAGAAACACTGTTGACCTGTGACATCATCATCATCATCATCATCATCACCATCATCATCATCATCATCACCATCATCATCATCATCATCACCATCATCACCATCATCATCATCACCATCATCATCACCATCATCATCACCATCATCATCATCACCATCATCATCATCATCATCATCATCACCATCATCATCATCATCATCATCATCACCATCATCATCATCATCATCATCATCATCACCATCATCATCACCATCATCATCATCATCACCATCATCATCATCATCATCATCATCATCACCATCATCATCATCACCATCATCATCACCATCATCATCATCACCATCATCATCATCATCATCATCATCACCATCATCATCATCATCATCATCATCACCATCACCATCATCATCATCATCATCATCATCACCATCATCATCATCATCATCATCATCACCATCATCATCATCACCATCATCATCACCATCATCATCATCATCATCATCATCATCACCATCATCATCATCATCATCATCATCACCATCATCATCATCATCATCATCATCATCATCATCATCATCATCATCATCATCACCACCATCATCATCATCATCATCATCATCACCATCATCATCATCATCATCATCATCATCACCATCATCATCATCACCATCATCATCATCATCATCATCATCAGGCTCTGCTGCGGCTGATAAACGTCTCTGAGCGTCACACAAACCTGTGAAATGACTCGTTTAAATAACAGGACTTGATAACATTTAGAAAGTCCAGCAGAGCTGCATCATGACATTATTTTATCCTGGAAGTATCTGCTGCTGCGTCTGTAGAGCTCAGTATGATTCATCCAGCCACACATGAGATATATAAACTCTGTCAGATACATGAGAGAGATTTATCTGAGCCGGCTGTGACTGTAACAGACCTTCATTTATATGTAAAAGTTCCAGACTGCAGGTTTAGTTCAGTAGAATTATCTTTAGAAAAGGATCATGATTTTTACTGTCACATTATTATAACATAAAGATAAATGACACAATAATGTTTTAAACTGTTTAAAACATAAACACACTCCATCTGACAAATAAATAAAATATATAAATATGTAAATCTGTGATGTGGAATCAGAAGAGCAGGAGCAGCTTTCACCTGAAACATTAAAGAGTTAAAACATCTCAGATCAAAGTGATTCCTCTGCAGGGTGAAACCATGACGACGACGATGATGATGATGATGATGATGATGATCAGATCTGACTTTTCTTTCTCTGTCACAGATTAAATATCGATCTCACTTTCAGCCGTCTGTTGTGCTCCGACCCCCCCGGAGACCGACACCGAGCTAAAACCTGGACCCGGACCCGGACCAGGACCGAAGCTCTGAAGCAAAACACAAAAACCTGCCGTCTCCCCGGCGACGCGTTCGGGCTCAGAGGCTCAGCTGGTGTTTCCCGCCAACAACAGAAGTCATGTGTTTTCTTTCAGCTCGGCGTTTATCAGCAGGATTCAGACACGAAGCGGCTGAATGCTCGGAGACTGACAGCCACCGTCTCTCCCCGGAGGAGCGAGCGCAGAACAGGCTGCACAGAAACGAGCGGCGCCAGCAGAAGAAAAGCAGCCAACAAAGAGGAAGAGCAGCAGAACCTGATGCCTCAAAGATACACATTATACACCCAGCGACGCCACACCGACACTGATCATCAGCTGACTCAGTGTTTGAGGGCAGCTCAGATAAAAGTTGTTGTTGTGGAGGCACGCATGGATTAGCGAGCGGGTCTACCAGGCCCGGGGACCCGAGGGGCCCCTAAGCCAGAGCTGCTGCATGAAGTCGCTGTTATTAACTTTCTTGTCACACAGTCAAAGGGCTTAGTCACTCATGTCAATAACAGCCCCAGAAGTCCTGCTGAGAGACTGAAGCAGCCTGAACGTTCGCTTTGATGAAAAAGCTTCATGATACTTTTACAGAGTGAATCCTGCAGAGGTTCAGGTGTGTTTGTGCTGCTGGCTGCAGCGTCTTCACCCTCAAACACACTCACAATGTCTCTCTGTTCTGATGTTTTCTATAAAGCTCTCTGAGCTGCCGTGTTGTTAAAGTGCTGAACAAATAAACTCGTCTCTTTACTTTCAGATAATTGACGGTGCAGCTTCTCTTCAGTCGAGCTTCTCGCTCACATTTCTGTGGAATAAAGTTAAAAAGTCACATTTTTACATTTTTCCCACCACAACCTGCTCTGTGACACCTCTGAGAGCTAATCTGCACCTCATTTACAGTCACAGTCTGTCAGTGAAGCTGGATTTATGCCTCTCAGAAGATGCATGGAAACATCTCTGTGAACCTACGCAGAGAGGGGCATTATGGGTAACGGCGTGCTGCAGAGCCTCACACCTTTAAAACCTCAGCAACATGTAATGCAGACCTGAACTTCAAGCAAGCTGCTGGATTCTGAAATGGAAAAATGTAAATGTGATTCATACAAATATAAAAGAATCATGAAGCTTCCACCTGCTGACGTTTATTATTTCTGCAACGTCATCACACTGATTTCATTTTTTCTGTTGAACAAATTTGTGTCTTTGCTTTTTAAGAAGCAACAAAACCTGCAGGAGTGAAGTGCCTGCATAGTTTCAGAAGAATATCTGAGGCATAAATTCAGTTTTTATGTGGAAACACTTGAAGCCAAGAAACATAATTTCCCGTCCTGACCTGCTGGATGGAAATCTGGCTGCTTTTCTTCGTGTCTCAGCACCTTTCAGATGATTTCTGTTCATCTTCTCTGTTTGATTTGAATGAAAACAGCCTCTGATAGTAAAATAATCTCTGTCTCTGCGTTTGTGTTCTGACTCATTCAGATGGAAAAAAGCACCTGATGTTAAGTTACTTCATCACTTAGTGAAACTGGATTGAATACATTTATTTTTTGAACAGGATTGATCTCCATAAAGCTCCAAACAGCGGCTCAGTCTGCTGGGAGTGTTTGTGTCAGCTGGCAGGTTGGCTCTGAGGTGAGTCGCTCCGAGCCAAAAATGTTAAAGGCTCTGTGTTAAATCAGTTTTTAGGATAATGGCTCTGTATAACTACACTGCAGTATTAAATGATGTTCAGTGAGCTGCTGTCAAACAGAGCTGATCTCTTAAGTACCCCATTAATGACCTCAGCAGGTTTCACACAGAGAACTTCTTCTCCTCAGACAGACAACCTGACGTCATGAAGACTCCCAGCAGGAAGTCCACTTCCATCCTGCAGCGGCCTGAGAGGCTGAAAGCTGCAGCGGACAAACATATCTCAGCTCTGAAGTGAAGTGAAGAGGAGACAGGACGCTTCCAGCTTGTTGGACAGATCACAACCTCAGAATGACTCACAGCTGCAAACAGAACCGTGTTTCTGCACATGCTCAGTAGCGTCCGCCGTACACAGAACTGCTCTCTGGAGACTGAAAACGTGACGCTGGTATTCGTCTTCGGAGCCGTTTCTGAACAAACTAACATGACCGAGCTCTCCATGATGAAGGATCATGTGACCCAGAGCAGCGCTGCGACTCAGTGACGAGGCTCTTTATTCTGATTGGTTCCTGAACTTTACAAACACACTCAGAACACAGCAGCTCATCTCACACACAAACACACACACTGAGATAAAAACACTGACAGGAAACACTTTTATTACATCACTATTCTACTGTGTTTATGTAGTTTTAATGGTTGATAGTGTAGAAATGTGTATATTGTGTTTTATCTCATCCTGTGATGTCACAGAGTGTTTGGCGTCCTCAGGAGATTCACTGGCACAAACGTTTAGAGAACGCAAGAACGCTAATAGTGATATACATTATATTGATTGTCTATATGCAGTGTAGCCTATGTGTGTGTGTGTGTGTGTGTGGTGTGTGTGTGTGGGGTGGAGGGGGGGTGGAGGGGGGGGGGGGACATATTGAAAAGAATCCCCAGTTAACAGTATTGTTATGGATCGAATGTAGGAACAGAGTAATTCACTCAGTAACCATCTCTGCAATTACATTTCAACAGATCTGAGTGTGTGTGTGTGTGTGTGTGTGTGTGTGAGTGTGTGTGTGTGTGTGTGTGTGTGTGTGTGTAGCATGCTGATACATATTGGGCAGCAGGATCTTTTCTGTCTTTTCTTCTTCTTCTTCGTATCTTTAATGTTGAAAACTCATTAAACTGTGAAATCTGAGATTACAGCGTCGACCTTGTTAAAGTAAATGTTCCTTAAATTCATTGAATGTTTTACATCGGCGGGTTACAGTCGCTGCGTCTCTAAGTGCCTGCAGAGAGGCAGCTCAGTGGGGCTGAGGTCAGGTGACTGTAGGAGGAGAGGTTGCTGTTTTTTAACAATTAATTAAAGAAAGAAATAATGAAATAACACTCTGATGAAGCGGTTTATATGATCACATCCATCTAACGCTCCCTCAGTCTAACTGCTGCTCTCTGAACGTGACACGGCGGTGATCGCAGAATAAAACATGAACTGCTGAAAAACTGCAAACAAAGTTGAAAAAAAAGCAGTTTGAGGATTAAAGAGCCGCAGTAATCCGACGTGTCCTGCACAACAGGCAGGATGCTGAGTTACACTGACCAGAGGCTGCAGATTAATTAACATGTGTGTCCTGCTGCCTTCAGGCGCTGCAGGGATTTAATGACCTGCAGGAGGAGCTTTTCATACAGTATAAAGCAGCTGCGGACAACAGATACTGTCAGAATCAATCATATTCATGTAAAAATCAATGCAGACTACTTTACTGCTTTAACCTCATTAAACTTTATGTTTTATGCTGTTTTAAATGCATCTGCTGGCCGAGGAGTGTTTGAATAAATGTACTTTATTTATTATATTTTAAGCGTTATTCTGTTATTTCTGTGCACTGGCTGAAAGAATCTAGTTTGATCAGCTCAGTCTGACTGTTTCATCTGAATAAACACACAAACAGATCCAGGAAGCAGTGGCAGTGCTCTTCCTGTTGGTCGTTATAATGTTAAAGTCATTCACAGGAAGCTTCTTCATATCTCAGTGATCGTTTTGGTCTCTTCTGGAGGAGTCGGTTCATCGCAGGTGTCAAACCCTCCAGAGACCTGCATATCCCCTCCAGCACGTCTGACTGCGGCATCGTCCTCTCTTACATTCATCCTTCTGTTGCTGCTGCGCGTCTCAGACTGGGACTCATCAGTAAACAGGACTTTTTCCAGTCAGTGAAACGCTGGTGTCTCTTATCCCACCCCGAGCGCTTGGCCTTGTTTCCCCTCCCGAGAAGTGGTTTAGAAACTGCTGCTCGTCCTCTGAGACGCTACAACACAGCCTTCCTCTGACTCCACTTCTGCTAATTAGAGTCTGGCTTTCTTTATTTAGCAGATTCTGTATCTGTGATGAAGTTTCTGTCTCTCAGGAAACGAAGCTTGATGTGTTAATCTTCTGATGCTGTGGTCACTGCTGGTCTGTCTGATCATGTGTTGGATGCACTGATCCAGTTTCTGCAGAGTGTTTCAGAGCTTCATGCAGCCTCTTAGAGACCTTTAGTCCAAACAGTTTGACTTCTGACGTCGTGTTTCCCGCCATCTGGAAACGAGAGGCAGCCATCTTTATAACAGGTGAGTTATTGATCGAACTCAAAGAAATCTGATGTTTGTAAGAACCAGAAATTTGTTCTTATTCCTGCCGTCAACGTCCTTCTCATAGTTACAGAAAAGATCTCTGGTGTTGTGTTACACCCCTCCATCTGTGTGCACTAAACCCCGGCAGGCTCAGTGAGCTGTGGTCGTCGGTATCAGTGTGGAACTCGTTTTCTGCTCCTTTGTTGAGGAAATAACGTTTTAGCTGCGTGTGTTCAGGAGTGGACGACTCATCCAGGAGTGTTGTTGCTGTCTCATTAGCTGCAGAGCTGATATCTGCAGGATGTTTCCATGCAGCAACCTCTGGAGCTGCACAATGAAACCAATGTGGAAGTGCCAAAACCTGCAGTTCCTCTAACGGCCACTAGAGGCTACAAACACCAGTCATTCCCTCAGACCGCCATGTTAAAACATTAACTTTACAGCAGAAATAAACATGTTTACAGTCTGGTGTAAAAAACGGTTTTAGTCTCTAAAGATAATTTCATGACGGCTGTACGGACGGTGAATGTTTTTATAACTCACCCGTTTAAATGTTATTACGCCATAAAGTTCTGCATAAGGCTGTTTTGAGTGACAGGTCTGCCAGCTGCTAGTTCCCGCCTCTTTGCCCGTTTTTGATTGGCTGGGAGTTAGGCAGTGTCACGCACTGCCAAGATGGCGACGGCTGGAGAAACCGTTCTTCAGAAACCGTGCGGGTGACGTCACGGTAACGACGTCCATGTTTTCTACAGTCTGTGGGTGTTTCCAGCAGGACAGCACCGTTTTTGTTGTGTTGTGTTGTGTTGTTTGTTGGTGTCAGCAGGAGGGAGGGACGGCACTCAGGAGTCCACTGAAATGTCACTTCTGTTAGACTTTCATGGAAAATGCAGCACACGTCACCTCACTGCTGATCTCCCTCCACTGGCTCCCAGCTGCTGCTCGCATCAAATCCAAAACCCTGAAACTCCTCACAGAACAGCAACGAAAACACCTCCTGAACTCCCTGAACCCCTTCACCCAGGTCTACACCCCCTCATCCAGGTCTACACCCCTTCATCCAGGTCTACACCTCCTCATCCAGGTCTACACCTCCTCATCCAGGTCTACACCCCTTCATCCAGGTCTACACCTCCTCATCCAGCTCTACACCCCCTCACTCTACATCCTGTCAGGCCCAAACTGAAGCTTTATGGCTCTTACTGGTGTGACTGGTGTTGCTGGTGTTGTTGTTCCCTGCTGGTGTTTCAGTCCACAGGCTGCTACAGATAAAAGAGGTTTTTATGTTGCATCACTACGTCAGTAAAAAACATTAAAACTATAAACTGCTTCACAGTTCAACATATAAACCTTTAAAGTGAGTTCATGATGAGAACAGAGTCAGTGTGATTGTTTCTGTCAGACTGATGTTGGGCTGTTGGGCTGTTGGTCATGTGATGAGCCGGGTCATGTGACCAGTCACTCTGTATTCATGCTGGACTCTCTGCAGACTGATGTCGGGCTGTTGGTCATGTGATGAGCCGGGTCATGTGACCAGTCACTCTGTATTCATGCTGGACTCTCTGCAGACTCGCTCGCTGTTTTAAAAGCAGTTTGAAGCTTCATCTCACTAAAAGCTCGGCTGAGTCTCAGCAGACGGATCAATGAAAGCTGCTGCTGCTGCTGGCTCCACCCGCCACATCCATCACATCAGCCACAGTGCAGCACTCCACCCGCTGTTTACATCCAGCGCTTAGGTAATCACCGCTCCACCCAATCACACGGCCCGCTGGACGCTATTACACCTCCATCTACACCTCCATCTACACCTACACCTCCTTCTACACCTCCATCTACACCTCCACCTCCATCTACACCTACACCTACACCTCCACCTACACCTACACCTACACCTCCATCTACACCTACACCTACACCTCCATCTACACCTCCATCTACACCTACACCTACACCTACATCTATATCTACACCTCCAACTACACCTCCACCTCCACCTCCATCTACACCTCCATCTACACCTCCACCTCCATCTACACCTCCATCTACACCTCCATCTACACCTCCACCTCCATCTACACCTCCATCTACACCTCCATCTACACCTCCACCTCCATCTACACCTCCATCTACACCTCCACCTCCATCTACACCTCCATCTACACCTCCATCTACACCTCCACCTCCATCTACACCTCCATCTACACCTCCATCTACACCTCCACCTCCATCTACACCTCCATCTACACCTCCATCTACACCTCCACCTCCATCTACACCTCCATCTACACCTCCACCTCCATCTACACCTCCATCTACACCTACACCTACACCTACATCTATATCTACACCTCCACCTCCTTCTACACCTCCATCTACACCTACACCTACACCTACATCTACATCTACACCTCCAACTACACCTCCACCTCCTTCTACACCTCCATCTACACCTCCACCTACACCTACATCTACACCTCCAACTACACCTCCACCTCCTTCTACACCTCCTTCTACACCTCCACCTACATCTACATCTACACCTCCAACTACACCTCCATCTACACCTACACCCAATCACACAGCCTGCTGGATCCACCTCCACCTCCTCCACCTCCTCCACCTCTACGTCTGTGTTTGATCCATCAGGAAACATTTCTTCCTCCTGAATCTGATCTGCAGGATCTTCACCTGCAATAATCCTGTAGTTTTATTTCCCATCATGCCTTTCACCTCCGGGCTGTCAGCAGAGCGATCAGCTGTTCACATCCAGCAGCACGACGGCGCTCCTCCTGCACCTCCTGCACCTCCTGCTCCTCCTGCACCTTCTGCTCCTCCACTGTCCTTTTCATCCTGTGTCATGTTTTCTCCTGCTCTGCCTTTAGTGTTATAAAGCTGCTGATATGCAGCTCATCACCTCCCCATCACCTCCTCATCACCTCCCCATCACCTCCCCATCACCTCCTCATCACCTCCTCATCACCTCCCTACCGCCTCCTCACTGCCTCCCCATCGCCTCCTCATCACCTCCCCATCACCTCCCTACCGCCTCCTCACTGCCTCCCCATCACCTCCTCATCACCTCCTCATCACCTCCCTACCGCCTCCTCACTGCCTCCCCATCACCTCCCCATCACCTCCCCATCGCCTCCTCCTCACCTCCTCCTCACCTCCCTACTGCCTCCCCCTCACCTCCTCCTCATCACCTCCCTACCACCTCCTCCCCACCTCCTCCTCACCTCCTCCCTCTCCTCAGGCGTCTGTGGGCAGACTGCTGTCTCAGACTGATTTACTGAGCGTCCCTGCAGAGTCTCTCAGACTAATTATCGTTATAATAAACAATTATCTTTCCTGCGTTCGTTTGTCTGCACTGACGGAAACGTTTTCTCTTTTATAAAATCAGAGACTGAATCTGTGAAGACGTTTAATCCACAGATCAGATCCTGCAGAGTTTCAGAGCAGAAAGTGGGTCGAGTTAAAGTGAAGTGTAGGTGACAGTCTAAGCCCCGCCCCCCTGCTGATGTCACCAGCGGCGGGCTGTGACAGTGGAGAGGTCAAAGTTCAGCAGATGTAATTGTTGTTGTAAATTGAATGAAGCAGCAGCTGCTCCAGCACTCATTACAGGACAGATGCATGCTGGGTAATATGGCAGCCCGCCAGGTCAGTTTCTCCGAACGTTACACAGCGTGACAAACAAGCATTATCACACACTCACACACACACACACACACACACTCACACACACACACACACACACACACACACTCACACACACACACACACACACACACACACTCACACACACACACTCACACACACACACACACACACACACACACACACACTCTCTGCTGGGTTAATTCGCTGCGTCTGATTGGATGAGGAGGTGAAAATGAACCGACAGTGAACAGAAAATGACTTTCGCCTGAGAATCTGTTCTGTTGAATCATAAAGAGACGTGATTGTTTGTTTTTGGGCTCGTTAACATAAAAACAAAGACAATTATCTAATTAGCGTTAGCGTTAGCGTTAGCACAGACACCTGTGGTCACTCACCTGTCGACTGTCTGACGTCCTGCTGAGAAGAGAAGCTCAGAAATAACTGCAGAGAACATGTGATAACAGGAAAGATGGCCGACTGAAAGGACATTAAAGGAACATTTTAATCTATTTCAGGCTGGCGTGTTTCCCATAAATGTGGCAGTTGTGTCTTTATGAGTCCTGTTAACTTTGCTCTGCAGCTTCAGGCGAACGTGACGCTGGAACACTGATCCATGTTTATCCTCCAGACATGATTATAATGTTCTGTTCTCTGCTTCCTGCTTGTTCTACAGAACTCTGCGTCTCCTCACTGGTTACCGGTGCACACCAGAGCTGATTTTAAGGTTCTTCTTTTAACTTATAAGGCCCTGCATGGTGTTGCACCACCTTACCTTGCAGAACTAATTACTAGTCCTGCAGTCTGCTGGTCGATACGCTCTCATCCGACTAAATTCTGATTGGTTGAATAATCTCTGTGTTACTTTCATAAAGGAGAAAAGTTCATCAGCAGGTTTCCAGGATTAATCCAGTGGTGGGAGGACAGACTAACAAACTACCTGTGAGAACAGCGGGGGTGTATTCAAAACACCCCCGCTGTTCTCACAGCTTTGGACTCTTCCAAACTAACGGAGACTTCTGGGTCTAACTGTTGTCAACGGTTACGGAGCGTTTACTGAACGTACTGAACGTTTACTGAATCAGTGTTTCTCCTACAATTATATCAACGAAAAAAAATATGTTTTAATGCCAGAATTAACAACAAATATCCATCATTCAGAAATATTTAGCGTTTGGGAGTCTGTGCAGCTGTTCAGGACGCGAGTGAACCTCTGTGTCGTTGCCTGGGAAACGAGCGTAACTCTGTTCAGTAATACGTCATTGCGTAGTATGTTTGCGTAGCGAGTCGGACGCAGAGAAAGTGACGGTGGATACGAGCGGAGCAGAGGAAAAGGTTAGCGGTAAGTTGTCAGTCTGGCAGTAAATGTACAGCACAGACTACAGTGTGTCAGTTAAATGATGAAAAGTCACGTCTGTTGTTTCTCCAAGTGCTGGAAAAGTGAAGGGAGTTAGCAACGATACGTTAGCCTAGCATGAAGACGCTAAACAGAGAAACACAGACCGCTGAGTTCACTGTGCACTCTGTCCTGTAATCCCCTCCCTCCCCATGCACGACTAATCGATCAGTCGCAGATTATGTACAATTTTAGTCGACCAGGATTTTCTCTGGTTGACTGCAGCACTACTGATCACTGCACAAACACACCAGCACGTCCTCTACGATCTCTCAGTGCTGCTCTCCTGGTCACTGCTTCATTTAACAAAAATCCACTGGCCTCAGAGCCTTTACCTACAGTCAGGACTGAAAACCTTCCTTTATTCATGACATCACAGCTGCGTCCATCACCTTCTAACATCTATTTAACACTGAAGGTTTAATGCAGTTGTTCCACTTTAATCCTTATTATTGCTGTTTCTTTTTAACTGTGAAGTGTGCTGGAACCGTGTCACGTATATTACCGCCTTCCTGCGTCAGCCTCCTGATGCTTCTGATATAAACATGATTATTTTTAGATTTTGTTGGATAGAGATGGTAAAATGGCAGACAGCAGAGAGAGAGAGGAACAACATGCAGTAAAGGTCACCGGCTGGAACCGAACCAGGAACGTGATTCTTATATGAATCATTAGTTTGTGAGTGTGAAAGTAAACAGGAAGTAACCGGACAGGATGTGTGTGTAGAGCAGAGACGCTGCGTTCAGTGTTTTCAGAGTTTTCATGGAATAAATACAGACTGCACAGAGAGGAGACTTTCCCGCTCGGATGCTGTTAAACTGAGACACAGTGAATTATTGATGACGCTTCATGTTGATTACAGCAGTTTTTAAAAACACATTTATCTTACTACACGCAGTCAGAGCGAAGCGAGCTGCGGTTTACGGATGGCGCCGCGGAGCAGCTGTGAGATGACGGGAGGAATTTCAGAGGCGCAGCGACAGACGCGTTAACAGTTGCAGCACCACCTCGTTTCACCGAGAGGAAGAAGATCAAAGGAGAAACATCTGCAGGCTGCCAGGATCCTGCAGCACACACGTGACCGACAATCAGACTGAAAACAGCAGAAAACATCTGAGACTACAGATACCATCAGGATGTTTAATTCACAGTCAGCGTGACGTCAGCGTCCAGCGCCGCTCGCACCTGAGGGGGAATCTCTGCAGTTACAGGGAGGAAGGAAGCAGCTCGGCTCCTTTCAGAAGCAGAGAAATGACGGTTTGTGTTTGGTCTTCATGCAACATTCACATCTACTGTCATCATCATCATCACACTGTAACTGTGAACAGGACATGTGACCGACTCGTTACAGAGGAAATAATCATCATAAAGCTGCGTTTTACATCCAGAAACTAACAATGAAATGTGTTTGTGTGTTTGTAGGAGGACCAGAGAGACGCTGGTGCAAACAGCAGCAACACTAACACACTCTGATACACACTGATACACACTGATTCACTGCCCTTCCAGAGCAGACACCTGACGCTGATGGAAGCTGATAGTCTGGAGTAGGAAGTGGACCCGTTCTGCCGAGGCGGGTCGGGCTGGTTAGCAGACACAGACAGAAGTCAGAATCCATCACTGAAAGTGCTGATAAATAAAGTTTCTGTTCCTCCAGAGCCTCCACGCTCACCGCTGTGTTTGTTCTGCAGTCAGACACGATGGAGGGAAAACCAGGAGGTAACGAAGGAGGTGCTGATTATTTAGTGGTTTTATCTGTTTCTGGAATGATTGTTGTGATGAGAGTACGATGGCGGTACGATAAAGAGTTATGATGAAGGGGTAAAATACAGGGGTGTGGTAGTGGAGCAGGACTCAGACGCAGACATGAGAACCCTTTATTCCAAGGTGAGGCAAAACTTGGCATAAAAAAAACAGGATCCAGAGCGAGAACATGGAGAACGACAAGAAACAACAAAACCAGACAGGACTGAGGAGGGAACGGAGAGCAGCTGATGAGGGGACAGGTGGAACCCGACTGAACCTCAGCACGCTGTGACGCTGAGTGAATGTTGAGGTGTGATGATGCAGCCTGAAGAAAACGTTGGCAGTTTATGTTTCTGCACAAAAATGTTGAATTTCTGTGTTTCAACACGTGAAATATGAATCATCTCAACATTTCTACAGTGATGTAGTTGTCATGTGATCTATATGAGCTGATCTGTCCAATCAGGAGGGTCGGTGGACAGTCACACCACCTAAAACCAACGTCTACTTCCTGTTTTAACTGACAAAACCGTATTTTAGTGAGACATCGGCCGTGAAGAAGAATAAACATTTGATTTGGGAGCAGACTTGATAATGAAATGAGGTCTGGGAACCCTCCTCCTCCTCCTCCTCCTCCTCCTCTTCCTCCTGACCCCTGCTGATCTGCCTCAGAGTTCCTCTGGACCTTCATCTTGAATGCAAACATCCTTTTCTTGTCTTCTGTTGAGCATTTAGTGTCTGCTTTGTCCTTTTCTGTATGAAGTTCTTGGTCAGCAGCACTGTGTTATTAAACCACTTCAGCAAACTGAACAAAGGACTGAGTGTCTGAACTCACCAGACCTGAACCATAAAACATCTTTATTCAACAGCAGAAATGTTGATATGATTCATATTTCACATGTTGAATATCTGTGTTTTCTTCTGGCGTCGGTGTTGGATGATGAGGGTAGGATGAAGGGCAGCGGTGCAGCTCTATGGAAGATCTGCTGACCATCATAAACTGCAGACTGTAATGTACCTTTGCAGTCTGATGTTTCTGCTCTGCGGTTTTGGAAGCGTTTTCATTTTACAGCCAAAAAGCACTTTAATAGCATCAGGCAGCAGTGCAGCATCCGT
>CM055848.1:32663717-32731217 GCA_029490765.1 Euthynnus affinis | reverse complement strand
AACATGAACTGAACTGATTCTCATTCAGAAATAAGTTCTGTTCTTAAACTGTGATTATATTACTGTTTAAAATGATGAGTTTCATCTGGTTTGTATTATTTCATACTTTCAGGGTCAGTTTTGGCTTCCTGTGTCCAGAGTTTACTTCCTCCCAGCAGATCCCCTCACTTCCTGCCATCTCGCTTCTACTGACTTCATAATTACAACATAAAAACAGAGAAAAACACAGATGACACAAGACGAGCAAACATAGAGAGAGGAGTCACATGCTGCTCCCAGTGTTCACATCTGTTTGTATGTTTTTATAATAAAACATATTTCTGTCCTCAGTCTGATGTGTCAGTGTGTGATGTGTTTGGCTCGTAGTGATGAACCTACAGAGAATTATCAGAGACTCTGCAGCTCCTCTCGGCTTTACGGAGCTTTACAGTGAGTTTCAGCTCATTGTTTGTCTGTTTAGCTGCAACTTTACTGTTCTGGTTCACTCTCAGCGGCTCTCATAGCGTTGTTTTCAGAGAGAAGAAGCTGTAAAAAGCTGCTGTACACTACCTGCTCACACACACAGTCAGCTGCAGACTAGCTGGTGGTTTCCTTCTGATAATGACTTTATCAGCTCAGATCTTCTCTGCTGTGGACAGTCAGAGTGTTCAGTCACAGTGAGGAGGAGGATCAGTGTGTCTCCGTAACGTTCTCCAGGTGAGGATGTGGCGGCGCCGTGTGTTCTGATGACAGGTGATCGATGGTTCTCGCTGTGACTGATGGCGCTCGGCGTCTCGTTTCTTTACTAAAGACGTGAGCTGCAGCGCCGCGGCTGTCAGCCGTGATTAATGACGCCGCGTCTCAGTGAATGATGGATCCATAATGAGAACGTTAACATGAATCATGAGTCCGGTTCCCCGCGGGGTCCGCAGGGCCGAGTGTGACGGCCCTCATCTGTCACACGGTTGACAGAACATTCATGAGAACTGTTCCCAGGTCTGCTGGGTCAGAGAGACTCCACAGGGCTGGAGCTGTGAAAGAACCTGATTAATGTTCTACCAGGTTCCACCGGTCAGCAGGTGGAGAACATGTTCTACCAGTCAGCAGGTGGAGAACATGTTCTACCAGTCAGCAGGTGGAGAACATGTTCCATCAGTCAGCAGGTGGAGAACATGTTCTACCAGTCAGCAGGTGGAGAACATGTTCTATCAGTCAGCAGGTGGAGAACATGTTCTACCGGTCAGCAGGTGGAGAACATGTTCTACCAGTCAGCAGGTGGAGAACATGTTCCAACAGTCAGCAGGTGGAGAACATGTTCTACCGGTCAGCAGGTGGAGAACATGTTCTACCAGTCAGCAGGTGGAGAACATGTTCTACCGGTCAGCAGGTGCAGAACATGTTCCACCGGTCAGCAGGTGGAGAACATGTTCTATCGGTCTGCAGGTGGAGAACATGTTCTACCAGTCAGCAGGTGGAGAACATGTTCCAACAGTCAGCAGGTGGAGAACATGTTCTACCGGTCAGCAGGTGGAGAACATGTTCTACCAGTCAGCAGGTGGAGAACATGTTCTATCGGTCTGCAGGTGGAGAACATGTTCTATCGGTCTGCAGGTGGAGAACATGTTCTACCAGTCAGCAGGTGGAGAACATGTTCCAACAGTCAGCAGGTGGAGAACATGTTCTACCAGTCAGCAGGTGGAGAACATGTTCCATCAGTCAGCAGGTGGAGAACATGTTCTACCGGTCTGCAGGTGGAGAACATGTTCCATCAGTCTGCAGGTGGAGAACATGTTCTACCAGTAAGCAGGTGGAGAACATGTTCTACCGGTCAGCAGGTGGAGAACATGTTCTATCAGTCAGCAGGTGGAGAACATGTTCCATCAGTCAGCAGGTGGAGAACATGTTCCATCAGTCTGCAGGTGGAGCACATGTTCTACCGGTCTGCAGGTGGAGAACATGTTCTATCGGTCAGCAGGTGGAGAACATGTTCTACCGGTCAGCAGGTGGAGAACATGTTCCATCAGTCAGCAGGTGGAGAACATGTTCTACCGGTCAGCAGGTGGAGAACATGTTC
The DNA here is from genome assembly GCA_029490765.1 of Euthynnus affinis. NCBI lineage: Eukaryota > Metazoa > Chordata > Actinopteri > Scombriformes > Scombridae > Euthynnus > Euthynnus affinis. Next base: position 32,729,164 of record CM055848.1, on the reverse strand, counting down.
CATCAGTCAGCAGGTGGAGAACATGTTCTACCGGTCAGCAGGTGGAGAACATGTTCTACCGGTCAGCAGGTGGAGAACATGTTCTACCAGTCAGCAGGTGGAGAACATGTTCTATCGGTCAGCAGGTGGAGAACATGTTCTATCGGTCAGCAGGTGGAGAACATGTTCTATCGGTCAGCAGGTGGAGAACATGTTCCATCGGTCAGCAGGTGGAGAACATGTTCCATCGGTCAGCAGGTGGAGAACATGTTCCATCGGTCAGCAGGTGGAGAACATGTTCTACCGGTCAGCAGGTGGAGAACATGTTCCATCGGTCAGCAGGTGGAGAACATGTTCTATCAGTCAGCAGGTGGAGAACATGTTCTACCAGTCAGCAGGTGGAGAACATGTTCCACCAGTCAGCAGGTGGAGAACATGTTCTATCAGTCTGCAGGTGGAGAACATGTTCCATCAGTCAGCAGGTGGAGAACATGTTCTACCAGTCAGCAGGTGGAGAACATGTTCCATCAGTCAGCAGGTGGAGAACATGTTCTACCAGTCAGCAGGTGGAGAACATGTTCCATCAGTCAGCAGGTGGAGAACATCCTCTGAAGCAGCTGTCAGCTGGACGTTAGCAGTCGGCAGGAGGAGTTCTCACTCTGCTGTTTATTTATGAACCGAAGCGCTGACACAGAGAAGCTTCCCGCTGCTCTGAGAGCAAAGCCTGCTGGGAGAACAGCTGCTCTGATTTCACTGGTTTCCACAGGAAATTTAGACAGAATAAGAAAGTCCAGGGGACTGAAAATCAGCCAATCAGAGAGCGGCGGAGCATCTGCTGCGGTGTGCTGATGGTTTTTAACCTTCAGCTCCAGAGTGGCTGCTTTTCTGCAGATTCTTATCACAAAGTTTCTGCTGAAAACTGCTGAAAACATCATAAAATACCTGGTTGTTATTCTTACTCTTCCTACTATTGTTAAAATGGGACATTACTAATATTAAACTACTATTGTTGAAGCCTTAATCTTCAGTTATTGTCGTCTTCATTCAGTGTTTTATCTGCGTTTGTTTGCATGTTTTTAAAAGCTGCCGTGTGTTGATCTTCCTCTGAGCTCTGACAGATCCTGAAGCCGACTGAGAGAAACATTTATACTGTTGTTTGTCTTCACCTGTCCATCACGGAGAAACTCAACGACACGCTGCAGCAGGCGGGAAACACACAGCTGATGTTTCTGTGCGGAGGGAAACAGAGACGACAGCAGAGAGACGGCAGGATAATCCTCCGCTGATCAAAGACTTCCCAAATAGTAAAGAAATGTTTGTTTGTGAAGGTTTTCAGTTCGTCTGTGAACATCCTGCAGATTTCTTTCAGTAAACACATAAAACTGAGTCACAGACAGGAAACAGACTGTCAACACGCTACACAAACACACGAGGATACACAACAACAACAACAACAACATGCAGCAGCAGCAGGTCGTGTCTCGCTTTCTGCAGCAGCTTCTGACAGAAATGAAATAAACATGATTCTGATGTAAGCGAGCAGAAATAAAGTCACGTATTGTTCCAAACACAACGTTTAGTTTTAATAATAATGCTGCAACATTTACTATTAATGAACTGCTGTCACCGTGACAACCGTCTTAATTAAGAAATGACTTTGTGTTCTGATTATAAAAAGTTTAAATCAGTGAGACGGAGGTCAAGGTCGACTCTCCTTCATTAACCCGACTGCTCCAGTGGAGCTGGTCACACTGGTCAGACTGGTCACACTGGTTGTACTGGTCAGACTGGTTGTACTGGTCAGACTGGTCACACTGGTTGTACTGGTCAGACTGGTCACACTGGTTGTACTGGTTGTACTGGTCAGACTGGTTGTACTGGTTGTACTGGGCAGCTTCAGGTGTTCCTGAGAGGCTTCCTCTCACTGACACTTCCCTCAATAAATAAAGGTTAAAAAAATCTGTTGGTTTTTAGAGTTAAAGATGAATATTAATCTTCAGATGATAAATATAAAACCTGGTCGCCAGAAGAAAACGTTTCTACAAACCACAGAAACGCTGAATATAAATGTTTCAACATCATATTAACATTTCTGCTGTTGATTAAAGATGTTTTATGGTGTGATGATACTGTTGGTTCAGGTCTGGTTTGGGTTAAAATAACCCGACGTCTCACTCTGAACACGTTTTCTCACCAGCAAAGGGAAAGTGTGTCGTGTATTTACTGTATCTGCCCTGAAACTACAGACCAGCCTTTGGAATGAAGCGTTCTCCTTCTGTAGACGCTTTTAAGGCCAAACTGAAAACTCTTGTTCGGACATTTGAAGGTCGTTGAAGTGTTTTACATCATTTGTCTGTCTGATGTTACCTTGTTATGTTGTTTTAATCTCTTCTTGATATCTTACTGAACAGCACTGTCATTGTTTTTAAATGTGCTTTATGAATTCATTTGATTTGAAAAATGACTGCAAACGTCCTGACGTCTCACTAAAAACATACTTTGTCAGTTGAAACAGGAAGTGGACGTCGGTTTCGAGGTGGACTTCTTCTCTGCTGACTTACTGCCGACAGTTACTGACCGTCCATCGCCCCTCCTGATTGGACAGATCAGCTCAGAGATCACATGTGAACTAACGTTACTGTAGAAATGTTGAGATGATACGTCTTGTTGAACGATTACATGCTGCGTATTTCACATGTTGAAACGTACGTATTCAACCAGGCTGCAGAACGTTCCCTGAAGGTTCTCTGAAGGTTCCCTGCTTTCTGGAGGCTGTGCTTATCTCCACCCGGTTACTGCAGTTACAGTCAAATCAAGCGCACCTGCAGAGCCGTCCTCCACTCAGCTGACAGAATATCTGAGTCACATGTTTTACCTGCAGGACCTTCAGAGAAATAAAAGGTTTTAATCCAAACGCAGCACAGATCGTCTCTCCTGATTGGCTGCTGGCTTCCATCATCTCACACTGATTCAAACATATCAGGGAAACGTTTTCTTCTGGTGAGCAGACAGAAGGCAGGCAGATGATCATGTCCTTCCCGTGTGTTTACTGACACGTGACGGCACTAAAAGTCGCCGATCACCGCGGGCGACGGCGTTAATAAACGTCAGCTGGTAATAAAACTCTCTGACAAAGGGTGGAAGACGTGGAGCGGCGGGGTAAAGGAGGTGAATGTTCGGCTTTCCATATTTTACCAACTTTAATGAACGTTCTTTAATCAAAGTTCTTTAATGAATGTTCTTTAATCAAAGTTCGTTAATGAAAGTTCCAATAAAAGCTGAGCAGCTGTTCTGAATATGAGATGTGTTCAAATTAAACTGGATGTTTCAGCAGCTTCAGTCGTCAGCTGTTTGTTCCACCTGACGAGTCCGGTCCAGCAGTCAGCGCCTGGAAACGCACCCAGGATGCATTTCACTGCCGGAGGGAAAATAATCTGCCTCTGAAACACTAACTCTGGAATAATTTCACATCTTTGAGGATTTGGGTGAATTAAATTCTGAGATTCCATTTCTGCAGAAACCACAGAAGAAGAGACGACCTTCAAATCAGGTGAAAGTCTGAATCTGTCAGTGATGTTACAGGAATAAATAAGAGCGTCTGATCTGTGACCTACTTTAGTTTTTACTGAATATAAATGTTTTTTTTTCTGGTTATCTGTTGAAAATGTGTTTCTGAGTGACGTGTGGGAGCCTGAAGGCAGCTCAGGGCCGGGTGTGTGTGTGTGTGTGTGTGTGTGTGTGTGTGTGTGAGTGTGTGTGTCGGGCAGAAATGTGAGAAGAAGCTGAACGAAGACGTGAACTGAATTTATTTAAGCTGGAAACTGGTAATTGTTGTAAAATGATGGTCCTGTGTGTGTGTGTGTGTGTGTGTGTGTGTGTGTGTGTGTGTGTTATCAGCCGTCTGTTTATCAGCCTGCAGAGACGAGGCGTCAGCAGCTAATTATCAGCTCGTTAAGTCTCCTAACGAGGGAGTCTTAACGAGATTCTGGACTCTTGACAGCTCATGTGGACACGGTCACGTTTCTGCTTCCAAGATTAAAGGTCAACGGTCACAGAAGAAGAACTACGAATCCCAGAAGGCATTGCAGTCGGGAACATTACAGGTGAGTAAATGTTTAATTTGGAGCTAATTACAGAAAAAAAAGAGTTTCTGCTGTTAATTAATTCCAGTTAATTACCAGAGTTTTGTCAGTTTTATTTTAATCTCCTGAATTAGTCTTAAGAATAAAACAACAATTAACAGAAAATAAAATCTCCAACGACAAACGAGAACTTACTTTCGGTGTTTAAAACAGATTAGTGTCTTAATATCCAATCAGAGAGCTTCAGACTCTGTTGCCGGGCAGATAATGTCGACTCTGTCTCATAATAATAATAATAATTACAGTCAGATGTAACTAAACTGTTTTCTACCAGCAGATATTTTTCCATCTCTGAACATTTCACTTTTCCAACTTGCTAAACACGTTTAATTAACAATATTTTCTCATTATGTTGAGAGAAAATATAATTAATGTTGATATTTAGTCGTATATGAAGGTAATTTTTCAGAGTTGATCTCATGGGTTCTGTTATTAATATGAATATTTTCCCAAAACATGAATCATTCATAACGTTCAAAACTTGTGGAAAATACATTATAATATTATATAATATATAATATTATATTCTGTGAAGCCGTCACATCTCAGAAAACTTCATCAGCACACGAGAACAAAGCAAACACATCAGACACCAAAGAGAATAATCACACGCTGGGATGAAGGCTGCAGACGCTCATCATCATCATCACAGTCACACTTCAGCAGCGGACAGGTGGTTGTTGTCCGTTGCCGTGGTAACAGCCATGAACAGGAAGTGCCAGCAGGACACACGTCACATGTCAGAATGTGAACAAGATGAAGCCGACTGATATTTTCAAACTAAACCTTCTTTTATCAATAGTTTCTATTTTTCAGACCAACTTTAGATTCTCATTATAAACATTTAAAGAAAAGGAAACATCACAACTTAATATCTTATTTATTGATTCCATGAAGGTGAATCTTCCAGCAGCTGTAAAACTGTCTGAAACTAAACATTCACTCAATGGATTGTTTTTCTGGAGGCTTTTATTTTTGCAGTGTCTCATTCAGACGCTTCTATTCTGAAAGACTGTCAAGATACTGAAATGCTGATATCAATGAGAAATGCTCTCCAGCTGAGCCCTCCCATCATGCATTGCTCCACATTCACCTTCAGTGTGTTGTCTGTGATGGACGGAGCATCAGAGACTCTCAGTCCTGCAGTGAAGACAAGACCAGGAACAGCAGACGTGTTCGAGTTCATCACAGATGAAGGTCGAGTGAGTCTTAAACCAGCAGTCAGTGAAGCTGCTGCTGTGATCATTCCTCCTGTTCATACTGACCATTAGAAGATCCTTCAGGAAAGTTTATGTGAAGCTAATATGAAGCTTTAATTACATTTTATCTGCATAATTTATTCTTTATTGACATTTGGTGGCTGCAGTTTGTCAGAGATCAGCTGTGCTTCTCTGGCCTCAGCTCTGAAGTCCAACCCCTCCCATCTGAGAGAGCTGGATCTGAGTGGAAACAAGCTGCAGGATTCAGGAGTGAAGCTGCTGTGTGCATGTTACTGTTGTAGCTGCTGGAGGTGATGTATTTAAAAGTTTATGTGAAGCTAATATGAAGCTTCAGCGTCCAAATGAGTCAAATCCAGTAGATATCTTTCAACGTTAGTCTTTTTAGTGGCAAAGTCCCTCTTTTTGTTTCTATACTTCCACCTGCAGCTCAACAGGGAAACACAAAGAGGAGAATTTGATGCTAAAAAGACTGTAAATGTGTCAGATATCCACTTGATATGACTAACTCAGACTGCTGAAGCTGAACAGAAGCTTCACACACACTTTAAATGTCTATCTGGACACACTGTGGATGAAGGAGATCTTTTAATATCCAGTATGAACAGGAGGAATGATTACAGCCAGGAAAACCTCTTTCACTGCTAATATGGACACCTGACTGCTGGTTTAACTGGGAACACTGGGAATCTGTCCGACCTCCACAGTCTCATTAAACCAGCAGGAATTACTTTCAGTCATCAAACTCCTGATTTCTGTCACTGGAATCAGAAGAAAAGCATTATTTCTATCGTCCTGAACATCATCAACACTTTTTTCTATAAAAGTCTCTGAAGCATATCGATTCTGCTAATTATGATATTTTACTTCCTGCAGTAGTTTGTGAACCAGGTGCTCTGCAGGTGAGTACAGGCGTCCCACAGGGTTCTACACTGGGTCCACTTTTATTTCCTACACACGACCTGCAGCTCTTTATATTATAATGTACATTTTTACACAGATGAATAACTTTTACATGTAAGCAGCTCTTTTCTTTTTCCCTCTCTTATCAAACAGACTTCTGTTCACAACCAAACACTTCAGAGTCCAAAAACTCAAGTTAACATTCATGTTTTAAATATTCAGGAATCTGAAGACAAACTTATGATTCAACATCTGAGCAGAAAACATCAAAGCCGGATTTCTATACAGAAGTGAATCATGTTTTTTCTTTGCTGGAAGTTCAGTCTGACTTTATATATAACAGTGATATTCTATATATTCACCTCATCACAGCAGATAAAGCTGCATCTATCAAACATCTCATCGTACAGGCTTTACTAACCCGCCCATCCGTGCAGCATCATCAGTGTTTCCTGGCAGCTCATTGGTCCCCGCAGATCTCTGAGCAGCACTATGTTTAGTTTGATGTCAGTCAGGTGTGAGTTTTAATCTCAGAGGTTAAATAAAACCAGTTAGAGCCGCTGAGGCGTGATTATAAACTAATCTGCTGCTCGTCCTCACAGGGATTAAAAGATTCACTTATTTCACCGTCAGTCTGACTTTAACCCTGAAAACAGCACCTTCACAAATAAACAAATACTCATCAGCAGAGAAGAAGAAGAAGAAGAAGAAGAAGAAGAAGAAGAAGAAGAAGAAGACAGGTGCAGGTGAACCTGAGGAACATCCGTCTGTCCGCTCAGAAACGATCCGAATCTGTTTGTTTGCTTCTGAAACCGACAGCAGCTCAGATCAATAACTCTGATTTTGATGTCTGCGGATATGTCAGTGTGTCGTCACGGCGACAGCGGCTGTCAGCTGACGATGGCTGACATTTAAAGCGAGGCATCAACCGGCATCACTCACACGCTGAAAGGTCTTATCGGCTTCTTTAAGTGTGAATGTCAGGACGACTTCACGCTGAACTTCAGTCAGATGTTTCATGATGAAGAAGAAGAAGATGTTTGCAGTGACACAGAGAACAACAACCAAACACACAAACCAGACTCCACTCATAGTTTCAAAGGTTTTAGCAGCTGCTGTTTTAATGAAACAACAGCCGAACAGAAACAAGGCAGAATAAAAAGCTGTTGTTGACTGACTCTGACCCCGTCACAGGAATCTGTTCTGTAACATCAAACAGCAGTTAGTTTCCCTCTCTGAGGCTCCGGCAGATGTTGGAGCTCCTTCAGAGATTTTCAAAAATCAACAACAACAACAACAAACAGCAGGAGGACGAGAGGAGTCAGAAACCCTGAAACATCTCCACACATCCACCCACAGATCTGTCCAAACATCTTCACTACCGTCACAACGTCTGACACTGAAGCAGCTTTGATTTATATGGTTGATATTAAAATATTGATAAGTGCAGTGATTTTAAACCAAAGACAAACAGAGCAGATGTCTGAAGGTGGAGTCACACCGGTGTTATTAATGAGACCCTGGATCCTGGTTTCAGTGGTCCAGTACTGAGCTGCAGCCGTGAAACAGGCTGGACTGTAAAATCCTTTAAGGAACTAAAGTGGACGTAGTCTGACAGCTACTTCCTGTTTTTACTTTCAGTGTCACTTATAACAATCTGAGTCCGTCAGTGGCAGAAACTGGAACCTTTAGTGGACGTTCTTTGACTTTACAGCCTGTTTCATGACTGCACGCTCGGTACTGGACCAACAGCGCCGTCAGAGTCCACTAAAGGTTCCAGTTCAGTTACTGACAGGATAAAAACTACAACTGGGACCTTCAGTGGACGTTCAGAGGATCAAACTGCAGCCTGAATGTCAACCAGTTCCAGATGTTTTTGTCACTTTGACCCAAAATGATGAGAAAATAGGAATCAAGTTGAAAAATACACAAACAGCAGCAGTTAATAAATCTTTTATAAAACTTTTAAACACGTCACTGTTCATCAGTGATGATGTCTGGTGATGTCACAGCGCCGTGGTTCAGGTCTGGTTTGATGTGTGGAGGGTTAAAGTTACTACTTCCTCAACACCTTCGTTGTCATGGATACAATAATAACCCCGGGGTTAAAGGTTAGAGGAAGGCCACTGTTGGGTTGAAGCCTCCTCATATATGCAGACTCCTCCTCACAGCTGTCAATCAAACTAACTGACATAACGACTTCCTGTGTTGTCTACTGATATTAAACCGAGTCTGTTGTTTTCATTGTTTGAGCTTCCGTTCTGTCCACAAACCAGACGTTCTGATGAAATTAAAACTTTAACTTTATTTTTTAAATGAAGCTCCAGTGGAGCTCAGCGGCAGCAGACTGGTCTGACTGGTTGTACTGGTCTGACTGGTTGTACTGGTCTGACTGGTTGTACTGGTCTGACTGGTTGTACTGGGCAGCTTCAGGTGTGAATGTGAAGCTTCCTCTCAGTGAAACTAAAAAAAGACTGATTCTACTTCCTGTCCTTTAACAGGCGTCTGAGGTGGAAGTGATGCAACTCTGAACTGTTTCATCCTCTGAAGCAGAAACTTCCTGTTTCAAACTTCCTGCGTCGTCTCGTCATCGTGTTCAGAGTTTTTTATCCGGCTCGATCTGACCGCTGAAGTTTGTCTGAAACTTCTCCACCTGTCAGCCTCCACCTGCTGATCTCTGATAGGCTCCCTGTCTGATGACTCATCACCTGTGAGTTTAATCTGCTGCAGCTGAACTGGGCCACAGCGAACACACACACACACACACACACACACACACACACACACACACACACACACACACACACACTCCTCCCATCCTTCTCTGTTTCTTTGTGTCTGTGCGGCGCTCAGCAGCCGCTCTTCTGCTGCCGACAGCAGAGTCCGGATCGACTGTGACTCTGCTGCTTGGTCATGTGACTGACTGATAATCCTCTGATCTGTTGCAACCTGCAGCCGCTGACAGCGACTCCTCTGCTGCTGCACTTCACACATCTTTTCTCAAAACATTATTGATAACCAGAGCATGTTTAAAATGATCAATAAGAATATTAACACACAGCTGGGTTTGTTTTTAGTGTCGAGAACGAGCAGAAATGTAGATTTATGTGGTTGTTAAAGAAACTGACGTTCATAAACATTTATATTAAAACGCATCAGTAAATATGTTAGAAACGTAACGCTGCTGAATCACTGATGAGTGAAATGTTCAGAGACATTTTTCCCTCCAAGATATTTGATGTTGCAGTAAAATATCAGCTGGTAGAAACTCCAGCAGTATGAAAGTGTTTGTGTGAAAGATGCTGGTCTCTGATTAAAGCTCTAATCTGTAATGATTCCTCATTAAAATGCTTAAAACAACTAGACCAGACAGAAGCTTCTCTCCTGAAACCGTCAGGTTGTTGTCACTCAGGTCTAGACCTATGTTCTATATGTTGTTGAGTTGTGTTCTTACATTAATGTTCAAACCCAGAGAAATCTGTCATTTTAATCAAAGTAACGGACCGTTTCATTTGGTGGCCTGTCAATGGCGTCATACCTCCTCTACCAAAGAGTATAGTGCACAAGATGCATGCGTCGGCGCCGTGTTTGTCCGCTACAATGGCGTCTAGCAAAGAGTAACTTACACACATACAAGATAATACATGGGCTTTGCTGTGCTTGTTCCACACAAACTGTTAGAAATGGACTTTTATTCAGTTTGAAGCCACATTTTCATGATAAATTTAGCTGGTTTTTAACTTGATCTTTTAGCCGCAAGAAGGATTTTAGTCATTGGACGTCTGGATCTTAAGTTATCAGAGAAATAAACTGGGCAAACGTTAGCAGCAGCTCGGCTAACAGCCCCTCCAGGAAGTCCGCTGCTCGCCCAACATGAGAAGTGATTTTACCATCAGGGACATTTTCAGCACCAACAACAAGAACTGTTTTATTTTCATTTAACTGAAGTTAAGTTTTCACACATCCAGCGTTTAACATCATCAACACAACTTAGAAGACTGAAGGTTGAGAGTTAAAGCAGATATAATGAAAATAAAACAGGACCCAGGACGGAGCCTTGGGGAACACCGTTAACAGTGAAATCCATCTGAAGTGTGCACACATCACTGAAACATGAAGAGTCTGCAGCTTCTCTCTCATTATATTCATTATATTCATAAACATTAAAGTGTTTCTGTGTTCCAGATGTTTATCAGACACATCAGGAGGAAAAACAACAAACACGTCTTCTCTGTTTGAACTTCAGCTGTTTGCTTCTTCACACAAATATTAATAATACAACTAATATTAATATTATTAATCATTACTGTGTTTAAACGATATCTCAGAACGATCAGCAGAGTGTGTGTGTGTGTGTGTGTGTGTGTGTGTGTGTGTGTGTGTGTTCATGTCTTCATTAGACGGCAGGTTTTTTGTCCAGCAGCTGATTTATAGTTCAATATTTTAATTTGGTAAAGTAGCTTCAGTCACATCAGACGCCTGAAACACCTCCTGCTGACTCCTCCTCTACCACCTCCTCTCCTTCTACACTTCCTTCTCTTCTTCTCTTCTTCTCTGCTGCCTGTGCATTCGGGGCTCTGCAGGGTGAACAGGACTGGGCGACTGGAGGACTAACATAGTCCTGGAGGCGCCAGTCCAGATGTTCAGGGGACTTTGAGCAATGGGATTAAATGTCTACATCAACTGGGTATTTCTTCATTTCTGTTGTGTGTGTGTGTGTGTGTGTGAGAGAGAGATTGTAACCAAAACTTTTAAATACATCCTCCCTTAAAGAGGTTGTTTTCATCTGTCCAGTGATGCTGTGTAAACCTTAATAAACCTTAATAAATCATTATACTTTGCTTCCACGATGTTAGCAGTCAGTTGTCAGTCTGGCAGTGAATGAAGCGTTCAGACTGCAGTGTGTCAGTTAATAAATGATAAAAGTCTGTTGTTTAGCTCCAGAGTGAGCAGGCTGAGTTCACTCCTCCTCTCCTGCCACTAAACGATTAGATGAAGGTCATGTTCAGATGTTCTTTGTGTGACTGCAGCTCCATCCAGGAGAACATGTTAAAGTCTACAAACAACAGCACAGTTTGGGATTGTGAAGTCACTTTACTGTCGGTTGCATCATCGGCGCCTCTCTGCTGTTTGTGTGCGAGCTGCTCCAGCTGTAGTTTGCTCTCCATCAGCTTCTCCACACACAGCAGAGCTCAGAGCAAAAGGTCTAAGCTCATTATTCTGCTGTGGAGGCTTTCTTAGAGCAGGTGTGAAGACGCTGTTTGGTGCAGAGCGAGAAAATGAAGCAGCAGCAGGCGTCGGTTCATCTGCACATGTTCTTCACGAAGAAGCAGAGAGACCATCTGGACCTGCAGCCTCACTGACGCTCATCAGCTTAAAGAGTTCAGTTTCTAGTCTGTTAACATGATCAACAGTCAAACCGTCACATTCAGCAGAGAAAATATGAATATAAAAACCATCCAGCTCCTCCACTTCATCTCCAACATGCAGAGCTTTTCTCTTTCATCGAGTCTTTCAGATCTTTAGTCTGGAGGTTTTTCCTCTCTGTGCTGCTGCTTTGCTGCTTTCAGCTTCTGATTCTTTCACACAGTTTTTATTCGCAGGTGTTCATTGATCTAAACTGTCTGCTTCTCTCTGTTCATACACTCCTTCACCTCCTCTGTGATGGCAGGGTTGTAGACTCTTATTGATGGTTTTGGGATCGTAGTGTCGGTTCAGATCTTCCAGTCTGAGCTTCAGACCCCGTCAGTGTTTCTGTCCTGCACTGACAGATCTGAGCTCTGCTGCTTCACATGTGGAGATCAGGTCAGAATGAGACAGATGGCTGCAGGTATCACATTTAATAAACTGCTGCAACGCTGAAGATCTCCCAGGATGAAGATCAGGGTGTTTGTTTATGAACAGTCTTCCAGCTGTGCAGCAGCGCTGGAGGCGACGCTGGGCGACATAAACAGAGCAGGTTAGCAAACGCTCGGTAGACGGAGAACTGAGACGCATGTATAACAGTTCCACCTCAGGGTCAAAGGTTAGGGTTAGGGTCTCATCTCTCTGTGTGGAACCAAGTCTCAGAGAAAAGCTTGATGCAGGACTCACAGAGCTCAGAGCGAGTTCGTCTAACCAGCAGGGTTTAAAACACAGAAGCATCTGAGGAGACTTAGAAAGTGTTTGGAAGAGAGACGGCACTTTAAAAACACCTCAGTGCCGTCACACCTGAACCAAACCACACAGCTCCACAGGTAACAGCGTTCCTCCAGCATCACCTCTTCTACAAAGCTTCACTTGTATGTCAATAAAACATCTCGAGCGTTTTATCTGATAGAAAAATAACAGCTGAAGTGATAGTGACTTTATTCAGAAGGCAGCTGAAACTGTAGCTGCCGATAGTTGGAGGTTTGTGATTGGTTGGAAGCAGTGATGGTGAAACCTGGACAAGATGGATTCAGCTGTTACTCAGGATAGAGAGGAGCTGCAGCCTGGAGCTTTAACACCAACTCCTCCATTCAGTAAACAACTAAACACACCATCATTCAGTCCTCCGTCTGAAGCACACACGCTGGACACCAGGCGACCGCTCACAAACAGCCAAACAACAAACAAACAAACAAACAAACAGCACAGACGTGTCAACACTCCTCTCCTTCTCTGCCTCCTTCTCTTTTCTCCTCTCCGTCTCCGTCCAGCCTCCCGTCTAAACCCACACCTGTCTAAATCCTGGATTACAATAAAAATAATATTTCCAGCAGCGTGCAGCACGTGATTATTATAAAAAGAGGGAAAACCCCTGAAATCCGGCGGCAAGCTTTAACCGGATTGTTTTCAGAGCCGCGGCAGCGTGGAGGCGAAAAATCCTTTTACTCTGAAACCCTCCAGCAGGAAGTGATGGCACTTTTCTGGGTCATCGAGGGACAAACCAAAAAAAGGAGGAAGAGGAAGAGGAGGAGGAAGATGTGAAGGTGTTGAAGGTCAAAGTGTTTTTTTTGGGAATGAATCAGTGTTTATGACGAGCAGAGACGAGCTGAATGAACACAAACAGGAAATAAAACCCACATTTCATCTGAAACATCAAAGAGCTCAAACACACAAAGTTCCAACCAAAAAGTTCCAACATGTGAGGGCTTCACCGTCCGGTCACGTGACTGACAGGTCAGAGCATCACAGGTGGAGTGACGTCATTAACGAGCCCCTATTTCACTCAAACAATAAAGACAGTTAAAAGAGTTTCTACTGATGACCTCACTGTCCCTTTACTGAAGGGAAAGCTCCTAACTCCCAGCAGCAGCACCTCCTATCTCCACACTGAAGAGTTTCTGATCCAGCTGATGGATTTTAATGATTCTGATCAATCAGATCGATCCTGAAACTGATCAGCAATCAAAACATCTGAAGATACGAGCTTTCCCTCTGACTGTGACCTAATTGTTGAATGTGTGTGTGTGTGTGTGTGTGTGTGTGTGTGTGTGTGTTTATTCAAAAAAACAACTAATATTAAAACATGAACTGCAGCAGCTCAGATTGTTTATTCTAAACTTTAGAAAAACAAACAAACAAACAGATAAACACATAAACAAACACGCGGCTGTTTCCTCCTGTCAGCTGTTACTGAGCCGCCGCACGCGCTTCATGTTTTTAAGCAAAAACCCGCCTCAGACAGGTCAAGGTCAAACCGGATCACAAAAACCACACAGACCCGCCACAGACCGGGACGGACCGGCACAGACCGGGACGGACCGGGCAGCACCGGGAGCCACATGCGTCCCCGGAGCGCGCGTGCAGCCCCGGGGACACATGTGTCCGGTGGACGCTCCTACCTGTGTGTCCAGCGGCTCCTCGTGCTCAATGACGCTGATGAACGGGATCTCCAGGAACGAGGCCATGAAGTCCACCTGTAGCAGCTCCTCGCGGCTCTGCGGGAAGGCGAGCACGGCGGTGACTCCCTGCACCACCACGCCCTGACACACGCACCGGAACAGCGACTCCGGGTCCGCGGCGGCCGGCTGCCGGGGCACGAGCTCCAGGCTCAGGTTGTAGGGCAGGAAGTTGTCCCGGCTCAGCGCCGCCGCCGCGCGGCTCAGCGCCGCCTGGACCTGCACGCGAGCCGCCCGCTGCGCCGGCAGGAGCGCACCGACGCGCACCGAGTGTCCGATCTGAGCCAGGAGGTGGCACGGCTGCGGGTGGAGGAGGCACGGCTGCACGAGGAGGAGCTGCAGGAGGAGGAAGGTTCCAAGTGTCCGGGACGAGGAGGAGGAGGAGGAGGTGAAATTCATCCTGCCGCGCTCTCAGCATCGCTCTGCCGCTCCTCCGACTCTCCTCCTGCCGCTGGAACACCAACCCGCTGCTGCTGCTGCTGGCACTCCTGCTCCTCCTTCCTGCTCCTCCTCCTGCTGAGAGGAGGCTGCTGCTCCTCCGGCTCCACTCAAACACTGAGACGCTCCTGCTCCTCCTTCCTGCTGCCGAAAACAGAGAGCTGCTCCTCTTTCTTGCTGAAACTCCCGCTCCTCCAATTCTCCTCCTGTTCCACTAAAACACTGAGACGCTCCTGCTCCTCCTGCTCCACTGAAACACCTAGACGCTCCTGCTGCTCCTCCTCCGGCTGCTGGAACACTGACACGCTGCTGCTGCTGAGAGGAGCGAGCTGTTGCTCCTCTGCTCCCTCTCTGCCTCTCCTCGTGCTGCTGGAACACCGAGAGGCTGCTGCTGCTGGCGCTCCTGCTCCTCCTGCTGCTGAGAGGAGGCTGCTGCTCCTCCTGCTCCACTGAAACACTGAGACACTCCTCCTGCTGCTGCTGCCGAGAGGAAAGAGCTGCTGCTCCTCTGCTCCTCCTCATATTCTCCCCCTGCTGCTAAGACTGAGGAGGAGGTGCGGAGGAGAGGGGATCCTGACAGGAAAGGAGGAGGTGAGGGGACGGATTGAAAGAAGAGGTGGAGGAGGAGTTAGGGGGAGCACAAGAGGAGAGGAGAGGAGGTGCTAAAGGGGAGGAAAATAGAATGGAAAGAGGAGATAAAAATGAGGAGGTGAGGAGGAGGTCTCACAGATAGAAGAGGAGGAGGAGGAGGAAGAAGTAAAAGAAAAAGAGGTGAAGGTCAAAGTGAAGAGGAGGTGCAGAGGAGGAGACAGGAGGGGAGGTGTCATCCTAAAAGAGGAGCAGAGCAGGAGAAAATAGAACACGAGGAGTGAAGGTCAAAGTGAAGAGGAGGCGCAGAGGAGGTGCAGAGGAGGTGCAGAGGAGGAGCAGAGGAGGTGCAGAGGAGGTGCAGAGGAGGAGGAACACTAACACTAAATAAAAAGCTTAAATAAAGGACTCAGTGATGAAGTGAAGCTTCTCCTCTGAGGAACCACAGAGAAGCTGACAGATCTTCCAGAGCTTTCATCTTCCTCTCATGGTCTTCCTCAGCAGCCATGGTCCATCTCCATGACAACTGCTGAGGAAGACCATGAGAGGAAGCTGAAAGCTGCTTTCTGTCGGTTCTAGAAGGTTCTGAAGTGTTTCTGTTCTGTTCTTATTTCTGCTTCTGTATCAATAATCAATCAATCAGTGTGTGATTGATACTCTGCTCTGATTGGCTGGAGGTTCCTGTTATTCTGACAGATTATTGATCTGTGAAAACAGCTGATTGAGAGTTTCAGTTCTTCATGTTCTGATTTCACTTTGTTTTCTTTTCTTTAAAGAACAAAATTTATCTGATTTATCCTGAAGGTCAGAACGAATCTGATCAATCACTGCGTTTATCAATCACTATGATTATCAATCACTATGTTTATCAATCACTGCGTTTATCAATCACTCTGTTTATCAATCACTCTGTTTATCAATCAGTTATTGTACCACATGACCTCCTCAGGTTGCGTTCAGGAACATCAGGACCTGCTGACGTCAAAAATCTGATTCTGTTAAAAACATCAAGTTTATAAATATAATTTATTAAATATAAATAAAATAAATATTTATCTGAAAAAAATATAAAAACAATCAAAATGAATAAAATACTACAGTAGTACTCTAGTACTACTGCAGTAGTGTGTGTACTAGAGGAGCATCTCTTGCAGGTTTTCGGAGGACGGAGCTCGTTTTTATTCCGTGAGGTTTTGATTCGTCATCCTCAGCACATCACAGCTGAAAGCTGGGCCACGTTACATAACACACACACACACACACACACACACTGTAACACACACACACACACACACACTGTAACACACACACACTGTAACACACACACACACACTGTAACACACACACACACACACACACACACACACACACACACACACACTGTAACACACACACACACACTCACACACTCACACACACACTGTAACACACACACACACACTGTAACACACACACACACACACACACACACACTGTAACACACACACACACACACACACACACACACACACTGTAAATATTCTCATATAAACCAAATCTCGTTGTGAAAAAGTAGAACAACAATAATCAACATTAATTAGAGAAATAAAATCATCCAAACTGACCTGAAAGCAGCCGAGAAAGAGATCAATGAAAACTGCAGGAGACTCTGTCCTTTATTTAAACTCTGTGTGTGTGTGTGTGTGTGTTTGTGTGTCTGTGTGTGTGTGTGTGTATGTGTGTGTGTGTGTGTGTGTGTGTGTGGTGACTCTTTGATCACCATGACGCCTTCAAGGACACAGCGACTGTTTGAGGACGGCGCGGACAGACGGAGGTCGAGGACGTTTACGGAACAACAGATTCATTATTTCAGTCCTTTATCATCTTCAGACTCTTGACGGACATTTTTTTAGTTTTATTTTGAAGAATCAGAGATTTTATTCCACACATTCCTCCTCAAAACCCACAAACAAACACCAACACAGCGATGAAAAAATAAGTATTATGAGCTTGATGTAGTTAAAGTATTGCAGTAAAAGTAGTGGTTTGGTCCCTCTGACTGATATATTATTATATATGACATCATTAGATTATTAATACTGAAGCATCAGTGTTAGAGCAGCATGTTACTGTTGTAGCTGCTGGAGGTGGAGCTAGTTTACACTACTTTATATACAGTTAGCTAGTTTAGTCCACTGGTTCCCAACCTAGGGGTCGGGGCCTCCAAAGGGTCAGCAGATAAATCTGAGGGGTCGTGAGATGATTAATGGGAGAGGAAAGAAGAAAAAACAAAGTTCTGATACAAAGTTCTAGTCCAAGATGTCTGATTTCACTTTGATCCTCCAATTACAGGTTTGACAGTAGAAGGCTGACATTATGATGATCCACAATAACACAATGACAAAGTCACTCTGCTCATTTTAGGGAAAAGCTCATTGATGAGGACATAGTTGGACTATATATTACATTTTATCTGCATATTTTATTCTTTATTGACATTTGGTGACTGCAGTTTGTCAGAGATCAGCTGTGTTGATCTTCTCTGGCCTCAGCTCTGAAGTCCAACCCCTCCCATCTGAGAGAGCTGGATCTGAGTGGAAACAAGCTGCAGGATTCAGGAGTGAAGCTGCTGTGTGCATGTTACTGTTGTAGCTGCTGGAGGTGGAGCTAGTTTACACTACTTTATATACAGTTAGCTAGTTTAGTCCACTGGTTCCCAACCTAGGGTTCGGGCCCCTCCAAAGGGTCAGCAGATAAATCTGAGGGGTCGTGAGATGATTAATGGGAGAGGAAAGAAGAAAAAACAAAGTTCTGATACACAAATCTGTTTTCAGTTTTTGGACTTTTTCTCTAATCTTTGATTTTTGCTGAAATATTGAATCATTTGAACATTTATTGAAATGAAAGCATGTGAGAAGTTTAGAGGGAAAAATCACTATTTGGTGGAGCTGTTAACAACTCATAGACATGTGAAATGTGACCCCGACTACACACTGCTTTTTGTAAGACGTCAAAAGACAAAAAGGTTGGAAACCACTGGTTTCATCTTTAACAATGTGTTGTATTTTAAAAGCTTGTTATATTATCCATTGTGTCAAATCTTCATCTGAAAAGTAACTAAAGCTGTCAAATAAATGTAGTGGAGTAGAAAGTACAATATTTCCCTCTGAAATGTAGAAAGTAGCATCACATGGAAATAAAGTGCAGTAAATGTTTGCTGGCAGTTACATTATGTTTTATACATGTATACGTGTTAATATGTAAACAAGTACAGTAGAGCTTCAATACCATTGGCTGGTAGAACAGGGATCAATCCCTACTGTGATTGTATTGGGTTTCCATGGTTACGTAGAGGTACATATCAAAATGGCTTTATACCTGAGTTTTATGAGGCAACACTCAGCAGCATCTGTGGTTTAAAAACTGTTGTTTTCAGTGACGTCTGGTTCAACATGATGAATTATTCTTCAGTCCGTCTTCTGCCAAATACTCGGAAACAAACGGAGGAACAGAAGCACGGAGCGTGACGGCTGATGTGACGTATCGCCGTGAACAACTGCAATCATTAAAAAGCTTTTTTGGAAAACATTTTCAGTCTTTGTTTTAAAAAAATAATTTAAGAAAACTAAATTACAGTTGAGTCCATCACAAGAGAGAAAAGAGAGAGAGCAGGAGGTTCCTTCAAGGGTCAAAGATCACGGTGGTTCTGATCAGACTGCCCCCCCCCCCCCCTCCCCCCCTCCTCCCCCCGCGCTTCAACACGGCGGGACGTTGACATGTTCACGCCAACGTGAGCGGACACACCTGCTGAGCTCCATGTCTACCAATGATCCTCACACACAGGACACCTGCAAACACGCTGAGCTGGAAAATAACAGTTCACCTTTAATGTTCAGTCTGACACACACACACACACACACACACACACACACACACACACACACTACACACACACACACACACACACACACACACACACTACACAGGTGTGTCGGTGACCTGTAGACGGCTGAAGCAGGGAGGCGTTTAATTTGTTGTCAGACATCAAAGTCTCTAATTCACACACACACACACACACACACACACACACACACACACAGACACACACACACACACACACACACACGGTAACAGTCAGTCGGGTGGAAACGAGCTTTAAAGCAAATCCAAGTGGAATTAAAAAACTAATTAACATTCAACAGAATAGAGAGAAAAACCCAGAACGCAGAGAGAACGCAGGAGAACAAAAGAGAACATCGACTCTGACTCGAACTGTCAAACATCAACAATCAGCTGACAGCATGTAGAAATGACTGAGATTAAAAGAGAAACAGCTGATCACTGCTGATCAAACAGACGAAGAACAGAAGCGACATGAAGGATCAATAAAAACATCTGCTGCTGATGTTTCATCATAAATATTCAGTTCCAGCGTTTTTCAGACAAAAGACGCAGCTTCATGTTTTCCATGTGTGAAAGTGAAGAGAAGAAGAAAAGAAGCTTTTGGCTCATGAAGAAAACATAAACAATGTTTTTATGATTGATTCATGACTCAGATTCGACACACATGTAAATTTTATTCCATGAATAAATATGAACAGCTGCTGCCGGCGCTGCTGTTTCCTCACATCGCTTCCTGCTGCATCACAACCACGTATGTATATAAATATTAATATAATGTAGAAATATTAATATTACTTGACTGTTTACTGTCCCATCAGATCAGCTGACTAATCAATAACCAATCAGTAAACACATCAGATCAAAGGAGGGGAAACACCTGTCTGTTATTGATCATCTATCTGCTGTTGTTTCACTTTCTTTCCATTTCTCTGCTCTCATTGGTCAGATGTGTCTGCAGGAAGAAGATCTTCTGTCCAAACACACCACGCTGTTCTCATCCAGGAGCTCGATTCATCAGAAACTGTTTAACTGACTCGTTAACATCCCAGCATGCAAAGCTCAGAGATATTCTGGACTGAGATCATCTCCTCTGGAGCAGAAGCAACACCAGAGATCTGCTGCTGCTGCTCCACTCCTCACTGAAGGTGTTCTCAGATTTAAGGTGTCGGTTGCCACAGTTTAGTTTCTGCTGCAACACACACACACACACACGCACACACACACACACACACACACACCCGTTATAATGTCGCTCCTTCAGGCGACGTGTTGAGCTGGTTTGTGAGCAACAGACACATTTCACAAACTCAGGCTGCCGGTTAGCAACATGTCAACTAATGAATCAACAGAGAGCTGACGTCGTATGAACGATGAAAACTCTGAGCCAGAACTTGACAAGAGGCAACAGAGGAAAAGAAAACATCATGCACTTACCATCAGACGTCTTCAGCAGCGCGTCTGTTGCTGCTCTTTGTTCTCTCGGCGTTGATAGCCAGCAGTGTGGAACATGTTACTGGTTCTCCGCTGCTGTTCCTCAACTAGTTTTTCAAACAACGCAGACAAAAGAAATCTGCGCTAACAGCTTCACTGATGTGACAGGAAGTGTCAGAGATACAGATATCAGTATGTAGGTCTATAAATGCATCTTTTGTACTCTGGCTGATGAGCGATAGGAACTCCTGAGTGCCGCTGATAGTTGGTCTTTTGTTCTTCTTCTCTTGTTCGCAGTAAGCCGGCGAGGCTGCTGGAGCTCCGCAGACAGGGTTTTCCTCACTGACTCCATAATGACGGGCCGTGAGCGGGATGTCTAGATGGAAGAGGCTCAGGGCTGGCACACCTCTCACTACATCATCCGTCTCTGCTGTTGAAAAGCGCTGTTTCATCTCCATTAAAGGGATAGTTTGGATATTTTGAAGCGGGGACGTTTGATGTATTTATCCACAGTCAGTGTTTCACCTGCAGTAGATTCATCAGTGACGGGACGGCACCAGTGTGTTCTCAGGTTCTTCATGTTGTCTGAAGTGTGATCTAACTTCAACAACTGAACCCTGCAGACATGAAGGTGTCTGGGCCTTTCCAGTCTGTCTTCTACTTCCTGTCCTCTCTATGTTTGTCTTCTCTGAGTGTTTCTGAGCTGATAGAGAGGACAGACTGATGGAGTCTCAACACACGACGAACGTTTATGGAATAAAAAGCGATCCATTATGATATGTTTGCTTCATTAATGCTAAGTTACCAGAAAAACTGAGCTCTGGCTAACAGGAAGTGGAAGTAAGGTCAAAAGGTCAATGCCTGCTGCACCTGCTGGCCAAATCAGATCACCTGTGTAGGCTTTATGTTTTTTAGTTTGTTTTATTAATGTGTTTATTAGGGATGCACAATATTGGATTTTTTGCTGATGTCCTCTATGCCGATATCACGCCCCTCCCAGCTGATATCTGTGCAGATGTGATGTGCAGCTGTGTGAGGAGGCGATTCTGCTGCAGCATAGATTGTACTGAGTCTGATCCAGAAAGACAATATATGAAGGAAGAATGTAGGAAGCCTTCAGACTGTAATGAAGCTGCAGAGTGGGTGGAGCAGCAGAGTTTTCATTGACTTTATTAGACAGACAGGATTAATGTGTAGGATTTAATCTCTGCTCCTCACTCCGGACCAGAAGGTGGCGCTAACGTACCTCATACGCCGCTCGCCCACCGACCGCCGTTATAAAGCAAACAGAGCGCTACATCCTGTCGGCCGAGGTGTTTCCTGTCTGTGACTGTTTCTCCCTGACGGTCCCGCTGTTTCCTCCCAGCTAACGTTAGCTCAGAGCTAACGTTAGCTGGGAGGAAACAGCGGGACCGTCAGGGAGAAACAGGAGGAGACATATCGGCTGCTTTCATTTTAGAGCTTTTATCAGCTGATACCGATGACGTGCTGATAATTTTTTCAAATGATAAATGATAGACACAGTCTTAAATAAACCACAGAAACTCTTCGTGGCCTTGCTGGTCTGAACGGTGGTTCGATCCAAGCAGGATGAAAAGTGATGAAACAGGTGACAACAGCAGAAATATTTTATTTCATTTCTTTATTCCAGAAGAAGATGTGACTCATGAACAAACTGCAGTCGGTTTCCTCGTAAACGTTCCTGAAATCTCAGCTGATGATGAGAAACTGAAGCTGTTTGAAGAGTAAACGATGGGAAGTCGAAGCTGCTTTAAAATGTGCTAGTTTAATGTTTGATGTGGGTAAAGACTGAAGCTGTTACCATGGTTACCGTGTTCAGTTTTCTTTACATCCAGTGTTTTTTACATGGAGTCTGTTCTGCTCTCAGCGAGATTCCTGAGAAATAAAGTGGAGATAATTCCATTAGAAACACTTCCTGTCAGTCTGTTGGCAGGTTTCCTCTTCTAATCCTCCTCAGTCTAAACGGAGGATTTGGCTTTTGTTTACCACATAAACAACTTTTTTTTTTTTTTTTTTTTAATCACTGATCCACAGAATCATTTTCACAGAATTCAGATGGAAAACTGGTTGATGTTCTTTCATGTTTCATCATCGACTCTTATTTACTCTGTTTTTATTACAAACTGACTCTACTCTTCTTCTGCTTCATGTTGAGTTAAAGGTCGCAACGATTTCACCTTAAAATGCCATAAATTAACCTGATAATGATGTTTTTAACTGTATGGAGAATGTTTTAAAGGATTATTACTCCCTAAACTTTAAAACCTGTCTGCTGTTCAGCATGCGTTACCATGGTGATTTATCTGAGTTAGACTCCTTCTATGATGGCTGGAAACGTGCCAGCGTTACACTTCTATTTAAATCTGGACGGCAACATGAAGCAGCAGCTACAGAAACACTGCTGAGACTCTGAAAGGCTGAAAGTTTTCACATCACATGCAGTCTGAAGCTGCTGCCTCGCTTTTAAAGGAGCAGATTAAATCTTGGCTTGATAAAGGAGGGGTTGGTGTTGCACTTTTAGATCTGCGTGAAGCTTTCAGTAAAGTCAATCATGATGTTTTAATATCAAAACTCTCTAAATGTAACTTCTGATCTCAAACACTGGCATGATGTCTTCCTGTTTATCTAACAGGAGACGTGTCTGTCCACAGTGGAGTTCCACAGGGAGCAGTGTTAGGTCCTCTATTAATTAACCTTTATATTAATGATCTCCATCAACAGCGTCATGATGCAGAACTACACATGTATGCAGACGACACTGTTGTTTACACACATAATGGTTGTATTGGAAAGGATCAATCAGTGGCCTGATCGATCATATCTGAGTCTAAATGTAAACGAGACTAAAGGTTTTTCTATTAAGACGATGGTTCAACCTCAGAATGTGGATATTTTCATCGAAGGTGAAAAAACGGACTGATTTTAAATATCTCAGCGTGACTCTGGATCCACGTTTGAACTTTAAGAAATATGTTTAAAAACATAAAGAACAACTTTTATTTTAGAAACATGTCTGTCTGGATGCAGCTGTGATTCTTTCCCAGATGTTTTATTGATCTCATGTCGGGTTCAGGCTGGAGAAACAACCATAAAACCTCTGCAGTCCTCTTAAATAAACTCTAATAACCAGTTTGTTCCCATCTCTGTACTGGAGAAACACCAGTTACTGAGCTTCTACCAGACATCCTCTGTAAGAGACGGGACTCAGTGGACTCAGTGGACTCAGTTTAACGTCGCTGCAGCTTCTTCACGACTTTTAAAACCAAATTAAAGAAGTTTAGTAAAATCTACTCAGCTGTGATTCTACATTTTATCCTTTAGTTCAGCAGAACAGAGAGCAGCTTCTCTCCTCAGGCTGCGAGACTCAGCTCATCCTCACCACTACAATATCAAAAACAGCTTTTTCATACTTATGACTTATTATTTATTAATCCATTTATATAATTTCTGGTTTTGTGTGTTGCATTAAGGGACCAAAAACTAGATTTTGTTATAAAACCTCATGTTTTAACATGATCATAATAAATGAATCAAACGGCAACATTTATGTTTAAAACTGCAACATGTTAAAATAAAAAAAGGGACCAAAGATAGCTGCTGACACACTAATGTGACTTCATGGTGCAGGATTTACTCACCACACCTGTGTATGTGTGTGTGTGTGTGTGTGTGTGTGTGGTCTGTTATAAGCTACTTTTGGGGACAAATTTAAGACTAAAGACGAGTTAACAGCTGTGTCCTAAATTGAGAAAATTGGGATTTATAGGTCAGTGTAAGTCTGTGTGATGTCCCCGAGAGTGACCAAAGACAGCGTGTGTGTGATTTTCTTCTTCTTCTGCTTCTTTTTAAATAAAATCCAGATGAACTCAGAAACAGTGTGAGTGTCAACAGAGAGGAGCTGTGATTCATTCTGTAAGAGGTGGAGATCTAACGGACGGCTGAGGCTTAATAATCACAGAATTTATTCTCTATGAAGACACGATGTAATAATATTTCAGCCTCCCCGCCAGAATAAAACCACAGAAACGTTGAATATTAACATTAATACAGTAACGTAGTTCACACGATCAATATAAGCTGATCTGTCCAATCAGGAGGCTCGGTGGAAACGGTTCCAGACCACCTCGAAGCCAACGTCCACTTCCTGTTTCAACCGACAAAACTGGACTGTTTTTATTCTGTTTTTTATTTTTATTTGTGTCTGAACCATAAAACATCTTTATTAACAGTAGAAATGTTGATATGATTCATATTGTACATGTTGAAACGTTTTATTCTGGCGACTGGGTTGTAATGAATAACATTTTATGTAATGAACGTCTCTGTTGAGCAGATTATTTATCTGCTAATGTTAATTCATCATATTCTTCATTTTAATAGTGAATCTGTTTGATATTAACTAGAGTTTCTGAGTGTGCTGGTCAGAAGTTAACAGTGTGAATCTGTTTCTAAACAGTTGAGTGTTGTGATCATTTTTCATCTCTGCTGTTGTTTCTCACATGAACGCGTCTCTAATGAGATCAAACACAAACATCCTGCAGGATCTAATCTGCAGCGTTTCATTAACTGTCATCCAACGTTCACATTTCTCCTCTTTGTCTTTCCAACATTTTTTTTCTTCTGCTTAAGAAACTCTTCAACCTCTTAAAGCCCCCCCCTCCTCTCCTCATCCTCCCCCCCCCCCCCCCCCCCTCTCCCCCCCCGTGAATAACTTTAATCTTTATCACGTCGAGTTTTAACCGTCGGGGGAAATTCTTAGAAAACATCATAAGAATTTCATGAGAAGTTCGTCACCAGCAGCGTCAGGAGGCTTTATGAAGACGACCTTTGACCTCTAACGTTTGTCCTTCAGCTGCTTCAGATTCAGGAATCTCTGACACATCCCATAATAAACATCCAAACAGACTGAGTGTTATAATGTCTGCTGCTTCATTTTAAAAAGGTGAGAAACGTTGAACCTTTGATCCAGATGTTATAATGTGTTTGATGCGTTTTATATTTATTTACAGATTCATCATCACATCTGTGAAATAAAGGAACTGAAACAGCAGCGACTTTATTAAAGAGACTCACAGAGATCAGGCAGCAAAATTATTTATATTTGTATTCAAATAAAAGTGGAAACAGTCATAAAAATCTACTCTGAGTCTGAATACCGAGCAGACAG
The DNA here is from genome assembly GCA_029490765.1 of Euthynnus affinis. Lineage (NCBI taxonomy): Eukaryota > Metazoa > Chordata > Actinopteri > Scombriformes > Scombridae > Euthynnus > Euthynnus affinis. Next base: position 32,703,531 of record CM055848.1, on the reverse strand, counting down.
AACTTTACTGATTTATACAGAAACTCTTCAAAGGTGATTCCTGCTTTGTACTTTTCATTTAACTCGCAGAAGAGGAACAGCAGGTTAAAGGTTAAAGAGAGTCCACTGGGAGCTCAGCTGTGTCTGGTCTGATGTCCAAATAAGGAAATGTGCGTCATGTAGCAGGTGGATGTGACACTGACAGACGCAGCGGAGCAGAGGAGCGACAGCGACGTCACCGAGCTGCTCGCTGGGATTTAATGTTTGTTTTCTTCCTGAAAGCAGATAACTTTAAAACTATTTGTAGAAACTATTTTTGTTTTGTTTTCAGATTCTTTCCAACTCCTCGTCTCAAATATCAAACTTTATGGAAGCAGCAGTTCGTCATTAATCAATAAATCACCAATAAATGATCAGAACTGTTTCAGTTTGTGTCTAAAACTCATTCAAACATTAAATTTAACAGAAGTTCAGACTGACTTTAGTTTATTAAATGTTGGATTTTCAGTGTTTTTATTCTCGACACACTCGGACTGCTGACATCAGGAGGTCAAAGGTCAAACGCAGCCGTCAGATTGAACCTGCGGCGTCTTTAAATCTTCACCAGAAAAATGTTTCGCTCTGTTTTTCATTATTTTTCAACCTAAAGTCTTCAGTTTTTAATCTGATCACAGCGCGACCTTTGACCTGTCAGCGTTGTCGGGGTTAACGGGGGTCGAGATCTTCCGTCGCCGTGTCGGACGAGCAGGACGCCGCGAAGCTGCTGTAAGAACCAATCAGATCTGATGACTGTGTGACATCATCGAACTGCTCAGGAATCAACACACACACACACACACACACACACACACACACACGCACACACACACACACACACACACACACACACACACACAATAACACACAGCAGACAGGAAGTTCTACAAAAACAACTTTTATTTCTTAACACAAATACATCACTGAGTGTAGTAAACAGCTGGTTGTGTGTGTGTGTGTGTGTGCGGACAGTGTGTGTGTGTGTGTGTGTGTGTGTGTGTGTGTGAGTGTGTGTGTGTGTGTGCGGACAGTGTGTGTTTATGTGGGTTTAGTTAACAGCTGGCTGGAGAAGTCGTACAGATCTTTGTTGACCTTCTTCAGGGTTTGAACTTCTTCCTCCAGCTCAGCGACTCGGACCTTCGTGTTCTCGCCGTCTCCAAACACAGACTGACGACACAAAAACAAAACAAACCGTCAATAATCAATAACTGAAACACAATCAATCAGATTCTACTTCCTGCCGTCGGACTTCAGGAGGAGTTTTATTTCTCCTGAGAGGCTCGGTGAGTCAGTGAAGAAGCTTTTTGAACCGGCAGACGTCAGAAGTCGTTCGATGATCCGACAAACATTTACATCATGACATTTACATCATGTGACATCATGTGACATCATGTGACACGCGTGTTGTTTTCTGCTCTGTGCGTCTGATATTTATGTTTCTGATCTGTTTTTACCCATAAAGACATGAAATAATTCAGATGATGAGACTCACTTCAGGCTCACGCTGACATTTTTTATTTCATGTCTGACATTTAGCTTCAGTGACCTTTGACCTCTGACCTCTGACTCACAGCCCCACAAAAAAAAAAAAACTGTTTTATAACAAACTGAGAGAATATTTTCTGTAGAAACTTCAGTTCTCAGCAGTGTTTACAGACCCGCTGCTATACTTTAACTACATCAAGCTCTATACTTTTACTGCAGCGGGGTATCTGAGTACTTCTTCCTGGACGTTGTTGGTCACATGACTAAATTAAAACATGTTGCATTGTGGGATTGTTATCCTCCTCTCACCTTGTCAGTCACAGCGTTCATCAGAGAGTTCAGCCTATCAGCTTTCTGCAGGTACGTCTCCCCTTCCTCCTGCAGAATCACCAAAATAAAAGCTCAAATGAGACTTCAAAATAAAAGAATTAAAACTTATTCTAATTAAAAAGAAAGAGACATCGGGGGCGGGGCTTATGGCGGCGCAGACAGTAAATCCTTGTCAGCTGACTCACCTGTGTGTAAAGTCCCAGGCGGACGCAGACCTCTCCTGATTCGCCGCCGTCGCCCTCGGAGGCGTGCAGGTGGCGGCTGAAGCGCGGCAGCGGGATGGCGGGACGACTGTCCGGCAGGAACATGTTGGCCGGCGCCGCCATGATGACGGCGTTCGTCACCGGACCTGCGGACACAAACAGGAAGTGATGTCAGAGGGTCACAGGTGTATCAGGACTGTGGTTCCACGGTTACCATGGAGACAGGATGTTAGTTTGACTGGAGCGGTGGTGCCTGCTCAGCTCTGCTCTTCCTCCTCGCCGTGCCGTCAGCGATCAAACCTTCTCACTGAATGTTTCTCAGCTTCTAGAAAAACCTCTCAAGTTGTTGCAGTGAAATAATTTACATCTTTTATTCTGAAAACTGAAGAGAAGAAGACAAACTCTTCATCATCGTCATCGTCATCGTCAGTACTCAGACCTGCCGACGCTGGACGAACACACACACACACACACACTCAGGTGGTCACTTCTGCTTTCTTCTTCTTCTCTTCGCTTCAAAGCGTCCTCACTGAGAAGCCGGCTGGGTTACTGGTCGTCTGGAACGTGTAACCATGGCGACGGGCCAGAAGGTCAAACTAAAGTCACTGCTGTCTGTTGTGCCGGTGAAGTTTAAAATAACGGAAACGCTTCAGTCAGCAGGTCGGCGGCCTGTTAGCTAACATTAGCTAACGTTAGCGTTGGCGGTCAGAACGGCGGTTTGCGGTGTGGAAACGTTCAGTCCGGCCGCCATGTGACCGTGTGGAGGACGGCAGGAAGCTGCTGACAGCGTTCATCATTTAGTGACGAGAACATCTTGTTTTTGGTGTTTAATGTTTTCATTAAAGGGTTTTATAGAGATTCCACAGAGAAGCAGCACGATGGAGGGACTGAAGACTGTCTGAGGGTCAGAGGGACTGAGGGTCAGAGGAGGAGTCAGAAGATGCTGAAGATGTTAAAGTGTGTTCAGTCTCCTCCTGAGTCGTCCTCAAACAAACACTGCAGTTTCACTGTGAATCAAATCTTCATTATTAAAGTAAATGGAAGCGTTTTGTCTTCAGATTATTCAGATTCTTCCAAGTGGAAAAAAGCTCATTACTGTAATAAGTGAAGTGTAGGAGCTTCAGCACAGAGACCAAAGACTGACATTAGAAACTACTGGACCAGTTAAACGCCTCCTTTTACTGGTGGCAGCAGGATCAATGGCGCCAGCTTCACGTCCTGATTGGCTGATCGGCTCGGCGCCGTTTAGACGTTAAAGCAACGACTTGTACGTTTGACTGACAGGAAACAAACACATGAAGCTTTAATCTTCTCAACATCTCCAGAAAAACATTTTCAATCTTTGTCCTGATTTCCAGAATGAAGCGGAGCGGCCTCTCAGGCGTCTCCATGGCGAGGTGACGAGGCGGCGCTCCACAACACGTGAGTGGATTTACTGCATCAACCTTCAGTCCGCTGATCAAACACTGAAATCCTCCACGAGACAAACCGGCTTCACGCTTCTCTCTTTTCTAGTCGAGGAGCTTTTTTTTTTTTCCCGCCTCGCCCCGAGGCGCTGCGCTGTGCGGCGCCGAGCCGAGCCTCGGCCCTGTTGTCACTCCGACTTCCTGTCTGGGGATTTCTCAAATTAATTTCTGTCAGATCACCTGGAGGATCAATTTAAAGGCTGCGTGGAAGACAAGGCACTCGGGGAGACAGGAAGAGGTTCGCAGTGATGAGTGAAAACAGGAAACTCATTTACATGCAGCAGGAAACACTTTATTATTATTAACCAGGACGAAGGCGAGGAAGACTCCGCTCAGGTGCCTCTTCCTCACCCGCTCACTCTAAACCATCCTTCTTCTTCTTCTCTTTCTTTAACTCTTCACATCCTGCTGCTGCTGCTCAGATGACGTTCAGTCTCCTCATCGTCGCGGTGACGCCTGAGTCACATGATCCGCGTACGTCATCGCTTGCTGACTGATGTGGTCGTCAGATATTTGGCTCCATTTCTGACATAATTTGACAGATGAGTGTCTGCAGGTCGACGTCTGTGCGGGTCATTAGTGAAGAAACGCCGTCTGTATCTGAGCAGCAGCTCCACAGTTTATATAGAAAGTTTAGAGTTTATACAGAATCAATAAATGCTTTAAACTCTCTAGAAGGTCGTTTTAAATGTTAGTTCACTTTTATTTCACTGAGATCAGAGTTCAGGTTCATATAAAAAGTGAATCTGTTGGTGAGAAGCTGCAGGTCTCTCATTGGTCAGATGTGCGTGAGGCGGGGAACAAGAACAGGAAACACAGGAAGAAGGTCGACCGGCCAAACACGACGTCCTGCGTCACACTTCCCAGCATGCAAAGCTTCATCCGGCTGCAAACCTGAACGGATCGATGGCGTTCCCGCTCCCGACGAACCCGACTGAGACGGCGTCCTGACGGGCGATCGCTGCGTTCACGCCACGAGGGAAATGAACCAGTTTGTCCAGCATGCGGCTCCAAGCCTGCAGGAGGCAGCCACACCATCTGGTGCACACATGTTCAGGATGTGGTGAACAGGAAGTGCTTTGCTTTGTTTGTTTATGTGAATTTACTCATTTTTTCAGCCTATTCCGTTCTGTTCCACGGTGTCCTGTTCTGTTTTATTCCATCATGACGAAAATAAAAAATCAAAGAACTTGTTTGTTTGTTTGTTTGTTTGTGCAGAGTTGTGATCAGCTGGAGAAGAAGTTCAAACAAAACACACCAAACTTGCCTGAAACATTCGCCTCGTCCTGCAGACGTGTTTGCTGCTGCATGAACAGAAAATATAAAATCATGTCTTTATAGGAGACGTTATAATAAACACTGAAGGTTAATAAACACTTCTAATGTGTTCTGAGCTGATTAAAGAAGGTAAATCAGAGACTTGAAGTGTTTGTGCTCTAAACAAACAATCAGCTGATTGTGTTCCAGTATCGGATCAATAACCTCAGCTGATCAATAAGTGTTTGGATCAAGCAGCAGGTGAACAATTAAGCTTAAAGTCAGTGGGCTGCAGCCGTTATTACCAAGTGTCAGAAACGTTTTCACAATATTTCTGTATTTTCTGCAGCTCGCTTCGTTTTCACTTCATCAACATTCATTAGATTCTCACAGAACGCCATCACATGACCACGGCGCTCTCAGACGCGACCTTCCCGCTGCTGCTGCTTTCTATCCTCACACATCTCTGTTATTACTGTATTTACTGCTGATGGCGGGAGACTCGAACCTTCACCCCGCCGCTGCCGCCCACCGCCGCCGCCGCCGCCACGCTCAGAGGACGAGATCACAGCCATCGATCTGCCGTCTCTGATCCGTGTCTTTATTTTCCACCGAGCTGTTTCTGTAACCGAGCAGCTGAATAAAACATCGAGCTGCAGAGACTCAGGGGACACGGCGAGGAAAGGAAACGCCAAAAACATAAAAACAATGACCGCCAGGTGACCTCACAGGTAGAGAGACACAGAGAGAGAGAGAGAGAGAGAGAGAGAGACATAGAGAGAGAGACAGAGAGACAGAGAGAGACATAGAGAGAGAGAGAGAGACATAGAGAGAGAGAGACATAGAGAGAGAGAGAGAGAGAGAACGAGAGAGAGACATAGAGAGAGAGAGAGACAGAGAGACATTGAGAGAGAGAGAACAAGAGAGAGAGAGAGAGAGACAAAGAGAGAGAGAGAGAGAAAGAGAGAGAGACATAGAGAGAGAGAGACATAGAGAGAGAGAGACATAGAGAGAGAGAGAGAGACAGAGAGACATTGAGAGAGAGAGAACGAGAGAGAGAGAGAGACAGAGAGAGACAAAGAGAGAGAGAGAGAGAAAGAGAGAGAGACATAGAGAGAGAGAGACAGAGAGAGAGAGAGAGACATAGAGAGAGAGAGAGCGAGAGAGAGACATAGAGAGAGACATAGAGAGAGAGAGACAGAGAGAGAGAGAGAGAGACATAGAGAGAGAGAGAGAGAGAGAGAGAGAGAGAGAGAGACATAGAGAGAGAGACATAGAGAGAGAGAGAGAGAGAGCGAGAGAGAGACATAGAGAGAGACATAGAGAGAGAGAGACATAGAGCGAGAGAGAGAGACACAGAGAGAGAGAGAGAGAGAGAGAGAGCGAGCTGCAGTCTTTGAGTTTTAGGAAACTTTCACATTTACAGATAAAATCTCTCTCGTTGATGTTTCTGAGAAAAAAAACTGCTGAAGCTACAAAAGACAAATATGAAGATGAGAAGCAGCGAAGGAACGACGTCTCCTTCAGACTGAAGCAGCGATCAATAAATCAACACGTCACAGAAATGAAAGTGTTTAAACTGCTGTTTGTCTGAACTTAATAATCTCATCTTTCTTCTGTTTGTCAGCATTTAAATAACTTTATTTAAATAATTAACAGTCCACAGAGAGTAAACATCATCTGACCAATCAGGGACCAGTAAAGTTCCCATCCAGCCAGTCTGAGTCTGACTGGTTTCTGCAGCTGGTCAGAAACAACCTGGACTAACTTCATCTTCACTCTGACCGCATCCAACGCCGCGGCGAGCGACCCTGCACGCTACCGGACGACCTGCTGCACCAACAACACACGACACTCTGAACCAATCAGAGGAAGGCTGCTGCTGATCAGGATGTCAGACACACGGATCAATAAGCCCCGCCTCTACGTCAGCTTGGAGGTCAAACCGTCTCCGAGCCAAAACGTCCATCAGCGTCCGTCCGTCCGTCCTGCTGGAGTGTCCTCGAGCAAGACGCTGACCCGCCGCCTCATTTACAGTCAGTCAGGACGCAGCAGCGACGGCGAGATGTAAATATGAAGAGACATCAGAGAAACAAACACGCCCCTCCATTAAAATCACAGCGGGTCACTGAAACGCCGCTCAGGTCACCATGACGACGGACGATGAATAATTCAGAGAGAGCCGGAGACGAGATGCTGAATGAGAACGGGTCAGTTCCTCGCTGTGTGATGTCATCGAGATACTTCCTGTCCATTAAGTCTGTGACCCAGACACAGTTATACTGGTTTAACTGGTTCATTATGACACTTATACTGGTCCAACATGACATTAAACTGGTCCAACAGACATTAAACTGGTCCAACAGACACAAACTGGTCTAACAGACATTAAACTGGTCCAACAAACACAAACTGGTCCAACAGACATTAAACTGGTCCAACAGACATTAAACTGGTCCAACAGACACAAACTGGTCCAACAGACATTAAACTGGTCCAACATGACATTAAACTGGTCCAACAGACACAAACTGGTCCTACAGACATTAAACTGGTCCAACAGACATTAAACTGGTCCAACAGACATCAAACTGGTCCAACAGACATTACACTGGTCCAACAGACATTAAACTGGTCTATCATGACATTAAACTGGTTCAACAAACATTAAACTGGTCCAACAGACATTAAACTGGTCTATCATGACATTAAACTGGTCTATCATGACATCAAACTGGTCCAACATGACATTAAACTGGTCTATCATGACATTAAACTGGTCCAACAGACATTAAACTGGTCCAACAGACATCAAACTGGTCCAACAGACATTACACTGGTCCAACAGACATTAAACTGGTCTATCATGACATTAAACTGGTTCAACAAACATTAAACTGGTCCAACAGACATTAAACTGGTCTATCATGACATTAAACTGGTCCAACAGACATTAAACTGGTCTATCATGACATTAAACTGGTCCAACAGACATCAAACTGGTCCAACAGACATTAAACTGGTCCAACAGACATTAAACTGGTCTATCATGACATTAAACTGGTTCAACAAACATTAAACTGGTCCAACAGACATTAAACTGGTCTATCATGACATTAAACTGGTCCAACAGACATCAAACTGGTCCAACAGACATTAAACTGGTCCAACAGACATTAAACTGGTCCAACAGACATTACACTGGTCCAACAGACATTACACTGGTTCAACAAACATTAAACTGGTCTAACAGACATTACACTGGTCCAACAGACATTACACTGGTTCAACAAACATTAAACTGGTCTAACAGACATTAAACTGGTCCAACTGTGTTCAGCTTGGAAAGTTTGTGCTTCTAAACTGGGAAGTTTGATTTAATTCAGCTCAGATTAGAGTTGAAGTGAATTAATTAACTGATTCTGAATAAACTGGAATTATTAATCAGCGTTTATGTGATAAATTAGGAAAATTATAATTTTTTAAGCAAAAGCAATTCTTCTGTTTCAGCTTTTATATGAACGTTATATTTTCTTTTACAGTCAAAAATTTAATGTGCAGGAATACAGAAGTTCTACTGTTGAGAAGATGTAGTGCCACAGGAAAGGACTGTCTGACTGAGGTACGGTGATCAAAATATTCTAAATACAGCGTACAATTAAACTGATATTGATTTTTTTAGGTGGATAAATTACGTTTAGCTGCTGCATCGTCTATCCTGGTAATGTTTAGCTTCTGTACCAACCCAAATCTACTGCAGACTCATATAACACTGCTCTGTACTCTCTGATTGTCACTGATCACATGAAATGTGGTGAATAAGAACGTATGTTGGTTATTATTGTTTTGTATTTGTGTTCTTTTACACAGAGAGGCTTTGATATTTATTTTATGTGTTTTATAGTGTTTTCACACACGGTCTGAAATACATTTTTACTTGATATAAATAATTATAAATATTTTATTGGTGACTCAGACTTTAACAGATGGACTGTGAAATCAAACTAAGTCTGAAGAAAATAAAAACGTCTGGATTCTGAACAACAAACATTAATTAATGTGTTTTCAGAGTTGGTGTGGAAAGAAGTTTAATCTGTGATGATTCGATGAGAATTTTAAAGATATATAGTTTACATTTGTCTTATATAATTCTTTATAGGCTGTTCAGGTTGTTTTTAACACATCATTAAAAGCTTTTCACACTTTAACATGTCCTCACTCTTGTAAATCATAAATAAAATCCTTCAGCTGTGGACGTCTTCCCCTCTGGGTAAAACCACAGTCAGTGATGGAGGACGGATGTTTGTACAGAGAAGTGAAAGTATATTTCTTCCTTGTTGTGGTAATAGAAACTGGCTAATTATCTCCCTCTCAATTACAAATATTGATTGGCTGCTTGGCTCAGGCTACTGGAATTACACTAATGGTTGAAATCTGGTCCAACATGGAGACATAAATCAGACTGAGTGTGTGTTGGAGGCTGAAGTCTTGCCAACACACTGCAGATACTCAGACAGAAAACACCCTCATCTGCAGCGACACAGTGACTGTTTACACTGATCTGACTCACCTGAACAGTACACCTGGACTCACTGGTCACCTGGAGAGAGCTATACGGACTCAATGTGATGTCTAATGTTGAATCTGCTTTAGAGAAAAACTTTTTTTTTTTTTATGAATCCTGTTTTTTACAGAAGAGTTGGGCTACACCTCACATCTACAGATCTACCAAATCAGCATCAGGGCTGATACTGACATTATGAAGTGGATTTGCCACAGTACAGAGTTTACATAGTTACAATCGTACATACCGAAAAGACACACTGGCACCAGATCAGTATTCAGTACCAACAGAAACCTTAACTTCACATATCAGACTAGTTCTAGAGGTAAAGGGACTAGTTGCAGAGGTAGAGGGACTAGTTCTAGAGGCAGAGGGACTAGTTGTAGAGGTAGAGGGACTAGTTCTAGAGGTAAAGGGACTAGTTCTAGAGGTAAAGGGACTAGTTGCAGAGGTAGAGGGACTAGTTCTAGAAGTAGAGGGACTAGGTCTAGAGGTAGAGGGACTAGTTACAGAGGTAGAGGGTCTAGTTCTAGAGGTAGAGGGACTAGTTGCAGAGGTAGAGGGACTAGTTCTAGAGGTAGAGGGTCTAGGTCTAGAGGTAAAGGGACTAGTTACAGAGGTAGAGGGACTAGTTCTAGAAATAGAGGGACTAGTTCTAGAGGTAGAGGGACTAGTTCTAGAAGTAGAGGGACTAGTTCTAGAGGTAGAGGGTCTAGGTCTAGAGGTAGAGGGACTAGTTCTAGAAATAGAGGGACTAGTTCTAGAGGTAGAGGGTCTAGTTCTAGAGGTAGAGGGACTAGTTGCAGAGGTAGAGGGACTAGTTCTAGAGGTAGAGGGTCTAGGTCTAGAGGTAGAGGGACTAGTTCTAGAGGTAGAGGGACTAGTTGCAGAGGTAGAGGGTCTAGGTCTAGAGGTAGAGGGACTAGTTGCAGAGGTAAAGGGACTAGGTCTAGAAGTAGAGGGACTAGCTCTACAGGTAGAGGGTCTAGGTCTAGAGGTAGAGGGACTAGTTGCAGAGGTAGAGGGACTAGTTGCAGAGGTAGAGGGACTAGTTCTAGAGGTAGAGGGACTAGTTGCAGAGGTAGAGGGACTAGCTGCAGAGGTAGAGGGTCTAGGTCTAGAGGTAGAGGGACTAGTTACAGAGGTAGAGGGACTAGTTATAGAGGTAGAGGGACTAGTTGCAGAGGTAGAGGGACTAGTTGCAGAGGTAGAGGGTCTAGGTCTAGAGGTAGAGGGACTAGTTACAGAGGTAGAGGGACTAGTTATAGAGGTAGAGGGACTAGCTGCAGAGGTAGAGGGTCTAGGTCTAGAGGTAGAGGGACTAGTTACAGAGGTAGAGGGACTAGTTATAGAGGTAGAGGGACTAGTTACAGAGGTAGAGGGACTAGTTATAGAGGTAGAGGGACTAGCTGCAGAGGTAGAGGGTCTAGGTCTAGAGGTAGAGGGACTAGTTACAGAGGTAGAGGGACTAGTTATAGAGGTAGAGGGACTAGTTGCAGAGGTAGAGGGACTAGTTGCAGAGGTAGAGGGACTAGTTATAGAGGTAGAGGGACTAGTTGCAAAGGTAGAGGGACTAGTTACAGAGGTAGAGGGACTAGTTATAGAGGTAGAGGGACTAGTTGCAGAGGTAGAGGGACTAGTTCTAGAGGTAGAGGGACTAGTTGCAGAGGTAGAGGGACTAGCTGCAGAGGTAGAGGGTCTAGGTCTAGAGGTAAAGGGACTAGTTACAGAGGTAGAGGGACTAGTTATAGAGGTAGAGGGACTAGTTGCAGAGGTAGAGGGACTAGTTCTAGAGGTAGAGGGACTAGGTCTAGAGGTAGAGGGACTAGTTACAGAGGTAGAGGGGCTAGGTCTAGAGGTAGAGGGACTAGTTGCAGAGGTAGAGGGACTAGTTGCAGAGGTAGAGGGACTAGGTCTAGAGGTAGAGGGACTAGGTCTAGAGGTAGAGGGACTAGTTACAGAGGTAGAGGGACTAGGTCTAGAGGTAGAGGGACTAGTTGCAGAGGTAGAGGGACTAGTTGCAGAGGTAGAGGGACTAGGTCTAGAGGTAGAGGGACTAGTTGCAGAGGTAGAGGGACTAGCTGCAGAGGTAGAGGGTCTAGGTCTAGAGGTAGAGGGACTAGTTACAGAGGTAGAGGGACTAGTTATAGAGGTAGAGGGACTAGTTGCAGAGGTAGAGGGACTAGTTCTAGAGGTAGAGGGACTAGGTCTAGAGGTAGAGGGACTAGTTACAGAGGTAGAGGGGCTAGGTCTAGAGGTAGAGGGACTAGTTGCAGAGGTAGAGGGACTAGTTGCAGAGGTAGAGGGACTAGGTCTAGAGGTAGAGGGACTAGGTCTAGAGGTAGAGGGACTAGTTACAGAGGTAGAGGGACTAGGTCTAGAGGTAGAGGGACTAGTTGCAGAGGTAGAGGGACTAGTTGCAGAGGTAGAGGGACTAGGTCTAGAGGTAGAGGGACTAGTTGCAGAGGTAGAGGGACTAGTTGCAGAGGTAGAGGGACTAGTTGCAGAGGTAGAGGGACTAGTTGCAGAGGTAGAGGGACTTATGGGTATTATGTTCAGGTGTCTTAGTGTCCTCGGTTCTGTCTTGTTTAATGCAGCGTGTTGTGTTCAGGTGTCTTAGTGTCCTCGGTTCTGTCTTGTTTAATGCAGCGTGTTGTGTTCAGGTGTCTTAGTGTCCACAGTGCTGTCCTGTTTAATGCAGCGTGTTGTGTTCAGGTTCCTTTGGTGCTCTTGGTCTCCAGTGAGGGTAATGAGTCTTGAGATGAAGGGTTGATCAGATGGTGTCAGAGCTTGTGGGAGAGTGAAAAGGTCTCGCTCTGACGCCTCCAGGAGAGCCGATCTGCTGTCAGACGGATGTTTCTTAATAACGGTTGGGAAGATTTGACATGTTGAGATTGGACAGCCTCGAGGAGACCGAAGCATTCAGCTCTGCAGCGCTACAGAAAGACTATGGAACAGATTCATATCTTTCATTTCCTCTTCACTGTCATGAACTCTGACTGAACCTCACAGTATAAAATCAGTACACAGCTGAAGTTACACCTAAAGACAACAAACTGGCTGAAATCAATATATTATTTATTAAGTAATTACTAATATGAAAAGAGTCCACGCTGTTTTTTCAGTCCAGTAACACAAAGATTTAGTTTATAATGAAACAGTAAAGAAGAAAATCTTCACAGAGGAGAAACTGCAGCAGAGGCAGTGTTTCCCACACAAGGAGCAGATCTATCCTCATAATAAAGCAAAAGCAGATGCAAAGCAGATGTAAAGATTAATGGATACATATCAGAAAACTAACAGTCAGATACAACTGCTGTGCATCGATTCGACCCAAATTCTGAGTGAAACTCATCAAAAATTCATACGGCTGTCAAACAGGGATCCTCTGAGTGTGTTCAATCTTCTCATCTAACTGTCAGCAAAACACAGAACTATTCTTTTAATTTATAACCAAGTAAAATATCAAATCCTTTCCAGCCTGAGCTGAAACAATTATTCCACTGCAGCTGAATCTTGTGTTACAGTTTTATCCTCATCATTTATGGATCGGGGGCGATTTATCTAGAGGTTTATCGAGGAGAGGAAGACATAAACACCCATAATATCAACCACTTCAACAGATTTTTGCTCTTTTATTCATTATTCAGACAATTAACTAAATGATCCTTGTGGAGATTGTTATTACTGTTTTAAATGTTACAAAAAAATCAAACCTGACATCAAACCAGCACTGAAATTTCATCATATTTAGGTTTTTAGGTCCCTGGATAAAGAAATTATTGTTCTGTGTTAAGAGGTTTAATCTTGAGATAATCAGGCCGTGATTTTAAAATAACAGACCTAAATAAATTCTCATTAATGTTTCCTCTGGAAGTTTCCCAAAATGCAGACTGGTGTCTGCAGCTGAATATTCTCTGCTGCGACGAATCGGTTTGAAATGCTGCTGTCACGGAGGATGAGGCTTTTTATTTTAACAAATCAGCCTCACTCATTCTGAGCAGCGTTGGCCGGCTGCAGGAAGAATGTCCGAAAACGTCACGAAGGCGGGGGATGACCAGGACTCCATCCGTCCAGCCAAAGAAGGGATTATCGCCTCCTGACAGTCCGTTTGAAGTGTGAACGCCTTCAGAGCGCCGCAGCACAGAGAGGATTTGGTTAATTACAAAGTGCCACTCATGATCACCGCAGGGCGTTTCTTCTTCATGTTCCTGTCAGACGCCGCAGGATCACTTATTATGAATGAGAGTCAAAAACTAAAAGCCAGCTGGGTCAGAGCTGCGACGCTTCATTAGTAAACCAGCAGAGAGGAGGAATCCTTTCAAACACGGAGGTTAAATTCACCTTCACCTCCGAAGAAACTCGGCCATGTGAAACAAGCTCTGATCTGATCTAATCCCGGCTTAATCCCAGCAATTTTAAATCAATTCCACAGAATATACAAACAGCAGCACGACGACGGATTAAAACAATCAATGCAAACACATTAAAACGTGATCAAACCTGTTAACCAGTCGTAGTTACTGAGAGGATAAACACCCAAACACAGATCAATGAACTGATGGATCGATTGGAAGCTGTGATTGATTGCTTTTAAGCTTCTGAAAATCCACCTGAGCAAACAAAGCAGCAGACATCTGATGGACTTATTGTCTTATTGACAGTTTCACTGTGAGCTGCTCTCTGAATGTGCAGAATATTGTTTTTATTGTTTTCTGGCTCCATGTAGAGCAAAGCAGACTCATCATTATGAATGTTACTGATCAATTTTGTTGATTAGAAAATGTTTTGAAGACAGAAAAACCAGATCAGAGATGAAATCTTCCAGGAGGGTCATGAACTGGACCGCTGTGGTTAACCACTGGGTTGACTGTAATCGTAGCTATTCTTCAACCAATCAAGGAAAAAAACATTCATCTTATATCGTAAACATACCAAGTTAGCCCTCCAAGCTAATATTTGCTAACTACACGGTGATGTAGCGTAGTTGGCGGGTGATATCTAGTGTCAGCAGCATTTTTTGTCGACACCAGATATCAAACAAAAGCCAGAGACTGCATCGCTTTAAGTTAGTTTGAGCTTTGAACTCATCACTTCTAAGCAGAAAGCAGAAGATAACGTTATCTGGGAGCCTGACAAGCCCGAGCTGCTCTCCTGCCTCCGTCTCAGACTCACCCTCAGCCTGCTGCTGGCTGCTCTTCCTCTTCTTTCTGTTTTATGGTGGGTGGCAACCAGCATTAAGGCGCATTAGCATCACCTAACATGCTGGAGTTATCTGCCCCCACAAAAACACTGTCTTTCACTACACTTGGAAGCCTTGAACAGGTAAAACACCAGCCGCTGTCCGACTGATGAGTATTTGATCGGTCCAGAGGATATTGACCAACCAATCGACCGGGAGACGACAGCCTTACTGATGTCATGACGACAGGGGGAGCTTACCTTTGTGTGAAAGGCAGCGGATGCTCTGTTTGCTCTGGATGTCCCAAAGTCGAACCGTCTCATCGTGGGAACCCGAGAGGAGGAGAGTCCCGTCCATGGACACCGACAGACAGGTCACCAGGTTCCTGAGGAGACCAGACAGTTCAGAACATCTACAGCCTCATCAGTAAACAGACAGCAGCTTCCTGAGGGCACCATTTCTAATTTCAGAAGTACAAATTGAGGTGTTTTATATGTAAATGTCCCACAGTGGAAACACCCAGAGGTCTCTCATGAGTCTGAGTCAAACTCTCATTAAAGCAAAGTGTCATTTTGTGAGTCTGTTTCTGCTTATTTGGAAGTTTGAGCTTGGGAAGTTCAACTGAGGGGTACAAAGTAGTGAGGGCGGGAGGACGCAGTGCGATCATTTATAACTGGAACAGCAGCAGCTCAGCGTTAACACACAAACCTGAGAGCACTCTGAAACAATCATCTCTAACTTACACATTTTAATACATTTATATTCACAGACATTCAGTGAAATGTGGTTAAATCCATGCAGAGCCTCAGAGGCAGCGCTGCTGATCTGCCCAGTAAAGACATGAAGCTTCACTCGACAGTCCAACAAACTAATGTGGCAGCAACAATTATTATATTTCATCTGTGAGACCAACATTTGTCTTCCAAGAGGAATTATAATATAAATCAGAGCCAAAGAGCTGCAGATCAATTCATCAAATAATGACGACACGTCGACCGGCTGATGGTCTCAGCTGATGTTCACAGGTTACAGCAGACATTTAGAGATTCTGAGTCTTTTTTTTCTGTGTGATGTTTGAGGTTCTCTGACATAGAATAAATGTCAGAATGTCAGAGACATGAAGTGTCCAGGTCAGCCGGAGAGTCGGTGACACGTGGAGCTTCTTCAAACCGGGGCTCTGGCCTGTTTCACCTGCTTCATGTTGTCAGTTTCCTTCCTGACAGTTTGGAGGTTTGTTTGTCGGAGTGCGTTTGGCTCGTTGGGAGGGATTTTCTTCACTTGCAGCGGTGACAGCGAGGGTTTAACTGGCTGAATAATCAGCATAATCAATAAAGAAAAATCTGACCTGTGTGAGGAGCTTATGTGTCTGACAGAAGTTTCTCCAACCAGACCACCAAGCTGTCAGAGAGAAAGCTGCTTTCACCTCACATATTTATTTATTTTATCAATTAAGCACATGCTTCTAAACCTGTTACTGTGTAAACTAAATATAAATGAAATTTATAATGAAATGACATGAAACATTCTATTATTGATTGATTGATATTACTTTATTAATCCCTGAAGGGAAATTCAAATGGCCGTGATCAAAAGGTTTCAGTGTCGATGCAAGTGTTTTACTATCTCCACTGTTTATCACTGACCCTGCATGCTGATGAATGAAGAAACACAACTGGTAGAAAAATGATCTGCAACCAAAAGTTAACTGCATGAATTAATTAACAGTCTGCTGCCTGAATGAGAATAACGAGGGGAGGCAGAGGAGGAGCTGGAGTGCTCTGCTGTGTTATTAACATCATGTCTGCAGCAGTAGAGAGCAGCCTCTCTGCTCTGCTGTGTTATTAACATCATGTCTGCAGCAGTGGAGAGCAGCCTCTCTGCTCCTCTGTGTTATTAACATCATGTCTGCAGCAGTAGAGAGCAGCCTCTCTGCTCTGCTGTGTTATTAACATCATGTCTGCAGCAGTAGAGAGCAGCCTCTCTGCTCCTCTGTGTTATTAACGTCATGTCTGCAGCAGTAGAGAGCAGCCTCTCTGCTCCTCTGTGTTATTAACATCATGTCTGCAGCAGTGGAGAGCAGCCTCTCTGCTCTGCTGTGTTATTAACGTCATGTCTCCAGCAGTAGAGAGCAGCCTCTCTGCTCCTCTGTGTTATTAACATCATGTCTGCAGCAGTAAAGAGCAGCCTCTCTGCTCTGCTGTGTTATTAACATCATGTCTGCAGCAGTAAAGAGCAGCCTCTCTGCTGCTCCGTCAGTTCTGAGGAAAAACATTGCTGTCCAACAGGCTGAACAGCGGCAGTGTTTACAGTTTTTTAGAAAAATGCTGCAACTGTTGTCTTTTTTGAAGATGAACTACAAGACAGTCGACGGTAACTGTAGCGTGTGCTGCAGACAGTCTGGAGGCTGCGCTGACATCACAGTTCTGCCTTTTTTGTTCCATCAACATCATGCCTGGGTGTGATAACAGGAAGCTCGGAGGGATACGATTCTGATGGATTAGACGATTTAGAACCAGTTCTCAATTCCCATCCCTAGTCCACACAGTCAGCTCCCAAAGCATGCTGGGTAAACCAGCCAGAGCAGGAACACTTTGGTTAACTTGGCCTGAGCTTGTCTGGATGTGGAACAGCAGCCTGTGACTGACTGACAGACTGAGAAAAACCTGAAGTTTCTTTGGTTCTCATTCATTCAGATTTTTGAAACAACAGAACATGAATCTTTGTTTTAATGAGATGAATTAAGTTTCCTGGATGTCTTCTTTATCTACAAGGTTCCTTCAGAGCGAGTTAAACATTCAGCAGATCTTTATTTAAAACAAACACCTGGCCTGGCCTCAGCTCACCTGTGTCCTTTGAAGACTTGGTTTCCATCGTTGTCAGACTGGAAGGATTTGTCCCGGCTGAGACTCTGCAGATGAAACACAAACAGTTCAAACAGTTAATCTTCATCGATGGCAGCAGAGTGACACAAACAGCAGTTTGGCCTCATTAGCTTCCAGCTCAGGTACGCCGCTGCTCTCTCCTTCTTCATCTTTTTCTGTAACTTAGAGCCTGCTTCTTGTTTTCTGGCTCCATGCCGTCTCTCAACGCTTTGATCGATTCCTTTAATTACATCAATTAAAGATTAAGTTGCAGCAGCAGAACGTCTGAAACCAACAGGCAGTGACAGAGGACACTGACACGTCTCAGTGAGGACGACACTATCGCTGGGTGATAAAACAGTAACGCTAATTATCTTCATCTAATTTTCCTCAATAGAAATATAACAAATGCTTGATATAATTAAACGGAGGCTGTCTAACTGCTGCTGCCTGCTGTGGAGCCTCGCCTCCATCACACCAAATAAAACCTTCAACTTTAAACTGAGGAGCAAAAATTAGCCTTCAAACAGGAGAGAAATCATGATTTGACTGTGGAGGTGTTCAGCTGTTTCTTAAAGATGGAGAGGGACTCAACCAGAGAACAGAAGAGTCATCGGCAGAGCGTGGTGAGCGGGAGGGAGTGTAGGCCCGCACGAGGGAGTTCAGGTAGGCGGCAGCTGTTTTAGTTGCTGTTTTATAAGCGAGTGTCAAGGTTTTAAATTTGATTCTGGCAGCAACTGGGAGTCGGTGGAGGGAGATGAAGAGCGGGGTGACGTGCTGCTTCGTGCTGGTTGAAGACGATGGTCAGCACGAGCCTTCGATGGCTTAAAGCTGAAAGTGTTTATTGACGTATTGATCAAGGAGAAACTTGATCAATCTTCTGCAACTCGGGTGTTGTCTCTTTCCGTTCTGTCCCCTGAAGGTCCGAGTCCTTCGAGTCTTTATCAGCCTACGATGTGAACAGTTAATCTCATTGGTTCACTAGTTTCGGGTCAGTTTAGGTCACTGTCACGTTCTGGTTACACATCCATCTATCTGTGTCGTCTAGGACGCGCTCCTCTGACCTTGGTAACCATGGCGATGCTGATGAGGAGACCGTGTCCCCTTCCTGCTACAGTGTGACCTCCAGGCCCAGGTTTGACCCGCTGTGAGTGTAGATGTGAGGAGGCGTGCCGGCGGTCAGCGAGACGTTACGACGGTCTGTAGCAGGAGTGGTGCTGCACGTTTAGATCTGTGACAGGAAGTATCATCAACATGGCAGCGGTGCAGAGACGTAACAAGGTTATACTCACTGGGATTTACACCAGCATGGTGTTTAATTTATTAAAAGTTTTGATATAAACTATGAAAGTTTTCATTGGGGAGCAAATATTTTGCCTGCCGCTGCCCTACATCACCATCATAGATCAGTTCTATCACACAGACTCCTCAGTGTGATGTGTCAGTGATGAACCTGCAGAGAATTATCAGTGACTCTGCAGCTTTACAGTGAGTTTCAGCTCATTGTTTATCTGTCCGGCTGCAACTTTACTGTTCTGCTTCACTCTCAGCGGCTCTCAGAGCGTCGCTTTCAGAGAGGAGAAGCTGTAAGAAGCCGCTGTGCACTACCTGCTCAGCAGCAAGCTGTCAGTTAGACCAGTCAGCTGGGAGCACAGTGAGTGTATTTGTTGTATGAGGAGCTCCAGTTGAGAGTACAGAGCAGCTTTAAACATCCTCAGAGACTGAAGACAGTATCATGAGGTCGGGGGGAGGACGGGGGTGTTTATGGGAAACGAGCTCACTCGTTTGTTCAGAGGATTAACTCGGTGAAGCACAGAGCTTTAAAATGCAAATCTGCTGTGAAAAAGAAACAACAGCATGTTGAGTTGGTGGAAGAAGAAAAGATGGAGAGACGGTGAATGAATAAAGAGTCGGATCATCACAAACGCATCGTCATTCCTCATCCGCATCATCACAGCCGACAGCTTCCTCTTGACATTTACTACCAGCTTCTGTTTTACTTACAGAACAGACTCAGACAGGATCGACTCTGATCAATGAACTCATCAGCAGCTCAGATATTCAGCTGTTTGTTTCTCACATGGAAACACAGCTGACTCCATCCTGCTGAAATAACCTGAATGTGATCAGACTCAAGAGTCTACGTAGGACGAACACGTAGGACGAACACGTAGGATGAAGACATAGGACGGAGGATGCAAATGTAGGATGGAGGAAAGAAAGGACATCGACTGTAGGAGACAGGATGTCATGATATACACACACACACACACACACACACACACACACACACACACAGGAGATAAAAGGAAGGATGAAGAGTGTTTGAGACAGCAGGATGTAGGATGGTAGTGATGGTAGTGATGTAGGATGGTAGGATGGTAGTGCTGTAGGATGGTAGTGATGGTAGTGATGTAGGATGGTAGTGATGGTAGTGATGTAGGATGGTAGTGATGTAGGATGGTAGTGATGGTAGTGATGTAGGATGGTAGTGATGTAGGATGGTAGTGATGGTAGTGATGTAGGATGGTAGTGATGTAGGATGGTAGGATGGTAGTGATGTAGGATGGTAGTGATGTAGGATGGTAGTGATGGTAGTGATGTAGGATGGTAGTGATGTAGGATGGTAGTGATGATAGTGATGTAGGATGGTAGTGATGTAGGATGGTAGTGATGTAGGATGGTAGTGATGTAGGATGGTAGGATGGTAGTGATGTAGGATGGTAGTGATGTAGGATGGTAGTGATGGTAGTGATGTAGGATGGTAGTGATGGTAGTGATGTAGGATGGTAGGATGGTAGTGATGTAGGATGGTAGTGATGTAGGATGGTAGTAATGTAGGATGGCAGTGATGGTAGTGATGTAGGATGGTAGTGATGGTAGTGATGTAGGATGGTAGGATGGTAGTGATGTAGGATGGTAGTAATGATAGTGATGTAGGATGGTAGTGATGTAGGATGGTAGTGATGTAGGATGGTAGTGATGGTAGTGATGTAGGATGGTAGGATGGTAGTGATGTAGGATGGTAGTAATGATAGTGATGTAGGATGGTAGGATGGTAGTGATGTAGGATGGTAGTAATGATAGTGATGTAGGATGGTAGGATGGTAGTGATGTAGGATGGTAGTAATGATAGTGATGTAGGATGGTAGTGATGTAGGATGGTAGTGATGGTAGTTATGTAGGATGGTAGTGATGTAGGATGGTAGGATGGTAGTGATGTAGGATGGTAGTGATGTAGGATGGTAGTGATGTAGGATGGTAGTGATGGTAGTGATGTAGGATGGTAGGATGGTAGTGATGTAGGATGGTAGGATGGTAGTGCTGTAGGATGGTAGTGATGGTAGTGATGTAGGATGGTAGTGATGGTAGTGATGTAGGATGGTAGTGATGTAGGATGGTAGTGATGGTAGTGATGTAGGATGGTAGTGATGTAGGATGGTAGTGATGGTAGTGATGTAGGATGGTAGTGATGTAGGATGGTAGGATGGTAGTGATGTAGGATGGTAGTGATGTAGGATGGTAGTGATGGTAGTGATGTAGGATGGTAGTGATGTAGGATGGTAGTGATGATAGTGATGTAGGATGGTAGTGATGTAGGATGGTAGTGATGTAGGATGGTAGGATGGTAGTGATGTAGGATGGTAGTGATGTAGGATGGTAGTGATGGTAGTGATGTAGGATGGTAGTGATGGTAGTGATGTAGGATGGTAGGATGGTAGTGATGTAGGATGGTAGGATGGTAGTGATGTAGGATGGTAGTAATGTAGGATGGCAGTGATGGTAGTGATGTAGGATGGTAGTGATGGTAGTGATGTAGGATGGTAGGATGGTAGTGATGTAGGATGGTAGTAATGATAGTGATGTAGGATGGTAGTGATGTAGGATGGTAGTGATGGTAGTGATGTAGGATGGTAGTGATGGTAGTGATGTAGGATGGTAGGATGGTAGTGATGTAGGATGGTAGTAATGATAGTGATGTAGGATGGTAGTGATGTAGGATGGTAGTGATGGTAGTGATGTAGGATGGTAGGATGGTAGTGATGTAGGATGGTAGTAATGATAGTGATGTAGGATGGTAGGATGGTAGTGATGTAGGATGGTAGTAATGATAGTGATGTAGGATGGTAGGATGGTAGTGATGTAGGATGGTAGTGATGTAGGATGGTAGTAATGATAGTGATGTAGGATGGTAGGATGGTAGTGATGTAGGATGGTAGTAATGATAGTGATGTAGGATGGTAGGATGGTAGTGATGTAGGATGGTAGTAATGATAGTGATGTAGGATGGTAGTGATGGTAGTGATGTAGGATGGTAGTGATGGTAGTGATGTAGGATGGTAGTGATGGTGGTGATGTAGGATGGTAGTGATGTAGGATGGTAGTGATGGTGGTGATGTAGGATGGTAGTGATGGTGGTGATGTAGGATGGTAGTGATGGTAGTGATGTAGGATGGTAGTGATGTAGGATGGTAGTGATGGTAGTGATGTAGGATGGTAGTGATGTAGGATGGTAGTGATGGTAGTGATGTAGGATGGTAGTGATGGTAGTGATGTAGGATGGTAGTGATGATAGTGATGTAGGATGGTAGTGATGTAGAACAGTAGGATGGCAGTGGAATGGGAGGATGTTGTGGAGTGATAAAGGCTCTACAGACTCACCTGGCTGCACAGAGACAGCTGGAAAATGTTGCCGTCACTGCCGCCACAGAACAGGAAGTACTCGCAGGGGTCAAAGGTCACGGACATGATCTCCACATCGAAGAGGACGGACAGGAGCATCTCACCTGAGGACAGCTCCCACACCTGGACACACAGAGACAGAGGCAGAGGAAGACAGGGTCAAAATGCCGCAGAACATAGAACACGGAACACGGAACACGTCTATCTGTATGTTACATGTGTCTCTGTATGTTGTGTCAGGGAGCTTTACAGCCACTGTTGTCTGTATATAAATAAAGTTTATTCAGAGAGAGGGAGCTGGCGCTTCAGTCCTGACTGGATGTGATGCGTTTCTGCTGCCAGCTGACCTTTGACCCCTGAATCCAGCTGGCTCTGCAGAACGCAGACCGCCTCTCCGTTCCAGACTCCACTTAAAAAAATCTGCTAATCTGAAGAGCGAGCAGCTGCGACGCCTCGGCTCGTGTTCAACGCCGCCCCGGACCATCCGTCATGTGATGTCACGGCGAGCTGACGTGTCATTAGCGAGACTCCGCCTCCCGTGATTTATGTCAGAGGGGATTTTACCCAAATTAAAAAAGGATCTGAGGACGGCGAGAGGAGACGCTCCCTCTGAAGTATTAATCAGTGATCAGCGGTGATCAATGACATCACATTCACACCCTCTGATTGGTTAAAACTAAACGACTGCTGATCAAACTAAACATTAAAATACAGAATATAAACACACTCATATACAGATATATAGAAACTACACACGCTACAGTCTATATATTATATATATAATTATAATAGTTTATACGCGGTGCCAAAATATATAACTAAAGTAAACAATGCAAATATATAAATTATAACTATATTTTCATCGTCATGGCTGCCAATTTATTTAAAAGGTTTTTAGATTTTATGATGTTTATGGATATAACTTTTATATTTCAGTATTTGTTGGAGACGTCTGTCTGACTGGAGCGACGTCATGTGACCAAACATCCTGACGTCGCACATTTTCTGTCGAGTCAATAAACAAACAGTTTGTAAAACA
The DNA here is from genome assembly GCA_029490765.1 of Euthynnus affinis. Taxonomy (NCBI): domain Eukaryota; kingdom Metazoa; phylum Chordata; class Actinopteri; order Scombriformes; family Scombridae; genus Euthynnus; species Euthynnus affinis. The sequence continues at coordinate 32,680,446 of CM055848.1, read as the reverse complement.
CTTGTTATGTTACTGTAATTAAAGCTTTGTCATTTATTAATTGAATCTGTGCAGAAGAGTTCGATTTATAACACGACGAAATAAATGACGACATTTTTCTATCATCACATGATCTTTATCTTCATATCGCGTCACATGACTGCCTCCATCACAGCGCTCTGTCCTTTGTGTTTTTCTACACTGAATGAAACTCGGCCACAGTTTCAGCGGAGCAGGTCGCCTTATACGGGCGTTTAAGGGGCGTGGCTTATGTTAATGATCACATGTCAGCTGGCGTTTAGGACACGTTCAGGCAGGTAAAAGGAAACATCATCAATAACATCAGTTTATGTGAATAAAATAGTTTTTAGCTCAGTCCTGAGTGAGAGCGCTGCAGCCGGTTTAATCCTCTGAGGCGCCGTCAGCGTGTTAATCTGAGCTCAGATTATTATTATTAATGTCTGACAACATTAAAGAAAGAACCACTTTGTCTTTACTGGACTTGCTCTGATAAGTTGGTGGAGTCAGTTGAACATTCAGCAGTGACACAGCAGGAGGATGTTGATGCTTCGCAGGTCAGAAAGTGAAGATCGCTGAATGTTTAGAATCAACAACTTCACTCTTAAAAGCTTTCAGAGACATAAACGGACCGGATCGAGTTAAAGTTGTTTCTCTGAAAACACTTTCAGTTTAAACTTCTTTCTTTAAATCGATCGGAGGATCAGCTGATTGTTGTTTTACATTTTGTTTCTGTCGTCGTTCATCAGTTTTATCGTCTCTATGACTTCCTGTTCTCATCGTGCTCTCGATAACGCCGCATTATTGATGACATCACAGTCTTGGTAGCAACACGCTCTTCATCACGTGCTCTCATCGTTAACATCACGTTACGTCGTTAATAATGTTATGTTAGGGCGATGTGACCAAAATCTCACATCACAATAAAGGTAATTTGACATCATGATAAAGCATAAATATTTGATATAAATGACCACATGAAAGGCCTGTTTGATTATATTTGAATAATAATACTCGACTTTTATTTTACAAAGCGTCTTCAAATGACGACAGAGATCACAGTAAAGAGTTTGATTTGATATAAACGATATAAAATAAAATAAAACAACATATGTTTTTATATCAAACGATAAATATATCGTCACATCGCAGCCCTTCGTTACGTCGTTCATATCGTCACGTTCTCCGTCAGGATGTGAAAAGCTCAGCTGTGACCTTTCTGTAAAACACGCTGTCGTCATGGCAACGCGCTGCTGAAACGTCGTTCAGGTGAAGTTTGACAAAAAGTCAAAAAGTCGAGTTGTTTTTGTGTTCGAAGGTAAAAACCATGAATCACTCGTTTATCTGCGAGGAGACCGACATCCTCGCCCCGCTGCAGCTTTCTGATCGCCATGACGACCATCAGAGTATCTCCGCTGCCACCCAGCAGCTCCGTAACGACCTCATCCATCACCTGAGCGGACGCCAGGTCGGCCATGACGGTTCAAACGCAGATATCAGAGTCACGCTCGTTATCACAGGACAGGAAGTTCAGCCGGACGGCGAGGAAGGACTTAAACTTCTTCCTCTAATTATCAAACAGAAACAGGAAATACAAACAAACTAATAACTGATGAAAAGTTCAACATGAAGCTGGAAAACTGAAAATAATTTTAATGGTTAAAAACATCAAACTAAAGCTGGTCGTTCAGTTTTAAATCGTGAAGGTGAGAGCTGCTCCAGCTGTGATCGTTCCTCCCGTTCACACTGAAGCTTCAGACGCCTTCCTGCAAAGCATTGTGGGTCCACGCTGGCGCCGCCGTGACCTGAATCCAAACTCAACAACATGAATGATTCTATTTATAGAACAAAGTGAAATCATGAGTTCTGAGGTTCTGAGCGTCGGTTTGGCCGGTCGGCGTCCGTCCTGGCGGGACGACGCGCACCAATCAGAGACGAGACTGAAGACACTGGAGCGTCCGGCGCTGACAGCCGGAGCCTCTGGGAGGAGTTATCAGCGCTGGACTTAATTCACTTCCTGCAGCAACACAAAGACGCCGTGTCTCATGTCTCTGATCTATTTCCATTTCTCTTTAATCCTCCGCTCGGTTTGATTCTCTGACACTCGGCTGGTCGTTCAAAGACAGGAAACAGCTGACGATCAGCTGACACAAAGGAACAACAAACCAGACCTCGTTAAGAGAACTTCAGATTGAAAGGCAACGAGCAGCTCGTTAGTGTCTCTGCAGACGTTTGTATCTGACAGTCTGACAGCAGAAACGAGCTGCTCTCTGAGGACGAGGCGTCACTCTGCACAGAATCCCAGAGACCGTTTCCAAAGATACACAGAAACTCACACTGAGATTAACGACAGCAGCTTCCAGATGTTTAACTGCTGCATGAATGAACAGCTGATTCTTTAGGTTTCACTACAAACATCTAAATAAAGCAGCTGGTTGGAGGATCAACAGGAAGTTTCCAGTAAATAAACATCTGAATGTCACAATAAAAAACATGTTTTCTGTTTAAAGAGTACAAACACACGAGAGCAAGAACTGGAGTGTTTACTCTGTGATGACATAACGAAGGTGAATATTTAACGGATCCAGAGCGGACAGACGGCGTGATGATGTTCAGTCTCCTGTTCGGACTGTTTCTGCTGCTGTGAGGTCGACTGTTCTCTGACAGGAAGTGATCTCGCTGACAGGTTGTTGACAATCAGATAAAAGTTTTCTCTCCTCAGATTAGCAGCAGAATATTTCAGCAGCGTTATCTCCAACAAACACACGTGTTTGTCTGTAAACAGGAAACGCTGATGAAACCGATAGAAACAGTCGCTGGAAGGTCGCTCAGCTCCAGAGAGGAGGAACTTTCAGCTGCTCTGCTTCCTGTTTTTACACAAATAAACTACCTGAGACACACACAACAGGTGTTATATACCTGAAACACATGTTTACAGGTGTGTTACAGGTGTGTTACAGATGTTACAGATGTGTTACAGGTGTTCTGGACGTTCTCAGTCTTACCTTCACAGTCTGGTCTAACGAGGCGGTGGCGACTCTGGCCTGAGCTCCCATCAGGCCACAGTGCAGGTCTGTGATTGGCAGAGAGTGACGAGACAGGATGTGACGCGGCTCAGGGGTGTGGTTTAAATCCAGCTGGATCACACTGCAACACACACACACACACACACACACACACACACACACACACACACACACACACGAGTTAAAACAGTCGTGTTTCAGCGTCTCTGTCGTCCAATGAGATCGACTCTTCAGCTGTCAGCAGCCAATCAGGAGAGACCGAACTAAAACCAGGAAGCACTTTTTATTTCTCTGACTGAGAATCTGAAACATGAGACTCGTTATCAGTTTAAAGCTGCTCTGAAGGAGCGCTTGATTGTTCTGCAACTGTCATAACCGGGTGGAGACAAGAATAACATTCACTGCCAGATGTTTTAGTGACAGATGTTTGGGTTCTGGTTCTGGTTCAATCAGGATGTGAAAAATAACAATCAGCTGATCAACAGTCACACCAACCGTCCAATCAGAGAGCTCGGTCAGCTGACAAAGACGCCGTCACCTGAGACCCTGAGGACGTTTGGCCTGACGGTCACATGATCAGCTGACGGTGACCTCTGACCTTGAGCCTCTGTCTCCTGCAGCCTGTGTGATGAGTGAAGCTGCTCAGTGCTGCAGCTCCACCTGCTGGACGGACCTGCAGATGCAGCTCCGCACAAACATCCAGACTGCTGATCAGAAATATGATCAATATTTACAGATCTAAAGATCTACAGCAGCATCAGCAGCCCGGCTGGTCTGCAGGAACCAGAACGCTGCAGAGACCAGAATCAGGACCAGGACCAGGACCAGGACCAGGACCAGGACCAGAACCAGGACCTGGACCTGGACCTGGACCTGGACCTGGACCTGGATCGGGACCAGGACCGGGACCGGGACCGGGACCGGGACCGGGACCAGGACCAGGACCAGGACCGGGACCAGGACCAGCAGAGTCCTACCTGCACAGACTCCACACCAGAGCCAGGTTGTCTTTCCCTCCAGACACAAAGTGGCTGCTGTCGTCTGTGAACTTCAGACAGGTGACGTCCTGATAGTGACGACTGAGGACGGACAGCAGCTTCCCTGTGGACACCTGTGGACCAATCAGAGAGCAGAGAGATGAACGTGTCTTAAACGGCTGCTTCTGATTGGCTGGCCGAGATCGTTGTTTCTAACTGTTGGAGATCAAATCATTCAGGTCGATCAGCTGATATAATCAATCAAACAGTTTGATCCTGCCAATCAATACTGAGCTCATCGATCAGTTTGAACCAGAAACTTTATTTCAGACAGACGAGTTCAAAACAAAACTTTCTGGTTTTAGTTTAATTTCTTTAAAACTGTTGGTTTGATGATTTTTGTCTTCAGGGATTTTTGGTCAAATTAAAACTTAGAAACTTAATAAACTTAGAAAAAGACTTTTATTTTGTAATGTTTAATCCTGTCAGACTGAAGCAGGAAGTTCAGCTGCTGTTCAGTTATTAAACAGTTATTAAACTGTTATTAAATGTTATTAAACAGTTATTAAACAGTTATTAAACAGTTATTAACTGACTGCGTGTTCAGCTGAGTTTATTTCAGAATAAAGTTATAAAGCTTTCATATTTTTATCTTCAGCCACATTCAGAGAAAATAAAGCTGCTCAGTGAGAAATAAAAACAAACAGGATGTTAAATATTCAGCCGTACATATTTTCATTCAGGCCCGCTGAAGGACGGCTACGGCGGCCTCGCACGCTGACGCTCCGGCGCCGTCTGCGTCCACTCACATCTGGACATCCAGAGCAGCGTCAACAGATGCTCCAGATGTTTCTACTTTTACATTTCAACACTGATATCGTGATGTTTTAACCAAAGTAAAGTTAATAATCTGACATCCAGATAAACATCAGAACCACAGAAGAAGAAGGACAGGAAGCAGCTGCTCACCTCCCACAGGTAAACGGCCTCGGCGACGCCGGCGGCCAGGAAGAGTCCGTCAGGTGAGGCGGTCAGACAGGTGACCACGCCCGGACACACGATCTTCTGCTGCAGCTGGTCCTGCAGGAAACAGGAAACAGGAAGTCACCTGTCACGCTTTTACTGCACAAAACTGCAGTTTCACTTCCTGTTGACTTCATGAAAACAGTCAACATAAAAAAACAACAACATGTAAACAAAATAAAACGTTCAGTAAAGCGAAAAAAGATTTTTACTTTAAAAAAAAACTAAAAAGACGAAGAAACAAAGTGCAAAGATTAATAATCAAATAATATTAGTTAATAATTTTATATGTTTTAAAAATGTTGTTTTCTTATTTTTCAGCCTGAATAAAGTTTTATAATAAAACTCAACATCAACTAGAAATCACTAAAGTTTAGTTCACATATATGGAATTTAAACTAAGTGAGTCAATAACAGATTAAAATATCAGTGAAGCAGGAATGAGACTCGTTTAAAGGTTTTATATGTAAGATTCAGTGACGCCTCGTTAGTGACGCCTCGTTAGTGACGCCTCGTTAGTGACGCCGGTGGTCGTTCAGTGAACTGCAGACCACTTCCTGCTGCTCTCGCTCGCTCCGTCAGCGTGAGCGAGCGGCGGCGGCGTGAGACGACTGCACGTCTTCTTCACTGACAATCATAATAACATAAAAGATCTCTGACGTCGTGTTTTTCACGCTGCTTCAGTAAAACATCCCCCCCCTCTCCCAGTCAGCCAATCAGCTGCCAGCTCTCATTAAACAGCCGCACATGGCCTGTTGCATTATGGGTGAAATAAGACAGAAAAGGAAAACATGGCGGCTGCAACAGAAGATCAACACATTTTACACCTGCTGACAACTGAAACTGCAGCCTGCAGACAGTAATATCACAGTAATATTACATTTATTACATTTTTATTAGATTAATATAATATTAATATATTAATCTTCGTCTGATTCTGTGTCTGTAAACGCTGCAGGATCAGTTTGAGTTCATATGAAACTTTAGATTTCAGTGTTGATACCAAACATGCAGCTTTATTAAAGAGTTAAACTGTAAAACTTTAATAATAATAATAATAATAATTCTGTCTAATCTTCATCTTCATCTTCATCTCTGTCCCTGAAGACTCTCTGACTCTCCTCTTCATCAGTGGAGCAGCTCCTCTTCCTCTTTAGTCGCTAAAATCAGTAAACGTGTGTTTTCGTCTTCTAACGGACTTTCTAACGGACCGTTGCCATAGCAACACGGTTCTCCTCAGGTTTAGCCAGAGGAAGAGGAGGCTGACCGTCCTTCCTCTCCTCAGTCAGTCTTTGTGTTTGTTAAACATTCAGGTTTAATCAGAACAGTCTAAACTGACTATCTAAGACCAGACCGGGACCAGGACCAGTCTGGGACCAGGACCAGACCGGGACCGGAACCGGCCCCAGGTGTGCAGGCAGTGTGCGCCGGTACCTTCCTCTGGATCTCCCACACGTTGATGAAGTTCTTGCCCAGCTGGGCGGACAGCATGTACTCCCCGTTGAGGACGCAGAGAGTCCGGGCCGAGCTGTTCCCGCCCCGGTAGGACAGCAGGCTGGAGCCGCTGTGCGGGTCGAACACGGTGCTGTTCCACAGCTGCGAGCCCGAGTCACAGCTCACTATCACCTCCAGAGGCGCCGCCATGTTGCCTCTGCGACAAACAAACAGCTGCACGCGGGAAGGAAGCCGGCAGGCGCGCTGCTGGACGCGCCCTGACGTCACTTCCGGGACCGAGTGCGTTGTGGGAAATGTAGTGGCAGAAAGAACAAAAGAAGAAAAGTCAAAGTCAAAGCTGTGAAATATATGAAATATTGTCAAAATCAAATGTTTCTGTAATTATTACATTATAGTTAATATTATTGTTTATATTTATATATTATTGTGTAATTATTGATCATCTGTCAGTGTTTATAATGTTCTGTGCTGCTGTGATCATGAAGGTTTCTGATCTGTGAACTCTTTGTTTAAATGTGTTTTACATTATAGAAAAGAACAAATATGAAACATTAATATCTTTAAGAACATTTGTGATGACTGTAAATAAAGATTAAAATAACAGTAAATAAGTAAATCAATGTTACAGCTGGAGGGTAAAATAATGTTTATCTGCTGTAAACCTGCTTTAAGCAGCTCCAAACATCTTCACTCTACAACACACTATATATATAATATATATACATATATATATATATATATAATATACACTCTATTACAGCTGCAATAATTAGCTGATTTATTGATTAGTCATCAACTATTATGATAATCGATTCATCTTTTTTTTTTTTTAAAATTCATCTAAAGTGACTGATTGCAGTTTGAACTGAAAGGTCATGAGGTCATTAAACAGCTGATTGATTGTGACACGATATGATAAACTTTACTGTCCCACTCTGGGAAATGTGTCCTGGACTCTGTAGCTGCACAATGACAGAAACAACCTCATCCATCCAGACACCAACAGTTACATTAAATGACAATATTGCACATAACCCATAGAAAACACATACTACTGCCATACTGCACACATCCCATAACAAAGTAAATACACACATCAAAAATGTCACACTAAAATGTCACCGCAGTGAAAGTGCTATAAAAATTATTAAAGATATTGCACAACCTTCGGCCTCAAGCAGCTTTGTTAATGAATGTGATTGAGGTTGGAACAAATGAAGGATGTGAGAGGGGTTGATTGATTGATTGATTGATTATGTTTTTCAGTGGTTTGGATCGTAGTGAAGTTCTGATCATTAACAGCTGATTTACTGAAACATTTCATATTATTAAAGTCATTCAGGACAAACATGAAGCTGAAACAACACAAAGATTTACTCTGAGAAACAAATCAACTAATCAACAAATCAACTAATCAATCAGCTGTTAAAATCAGAACCTTCAGACAAGAAGAAGAAACGAGTCATTAAAGACGTGTGAGAAGGAAATCACATGATCACATGATCACATGTTAATGAAGAAGAGAGGAAAACCTGCAGACTGGAGAGTGACAACACACACACACACACACACACACACTCACACACACACACACACACACACACACACACACACACACACACAGCGTGTGTTTATTTGTTTATTGTAAAATTAAAGATGTAATTAGTGGTTTTGTGGATTCTGCAGTTTATTTGTGAAGAGAAGAAGAGAAAAATAAATCCTTTTTATTTTATTATATTTTATATTGTTATAATTTATTTGATGTTTTAGATTCTTAAACTTTAATTTGATTTTATTTCTGTAAAGTTCCTCAAACTTAAATTTTGCAGTTTAAAAGTATGAAAAAGAATGTTTTTCTGACATTTTATGAACAAAATGATGAAAAAAGAGAGTTTTGGATTCACTGTTTTACATTTTAATAAAGTGTTAAACTTTACTCTTAAACTTTTGTTCTAAAAAGTTTCTTCAACTTTAATTTCACAACTTTAAAGCTTCTTAAAAACTTTTTAAACTTTGTTGTTTTAAATGTGAAAAAAGTGAAAATTCAAAACTCCAAAAACTAAAAAGCTTTAAAACTGAAATGTGTTTTTAATATTTTATCTTAAATTAAACTCATGTTAAAGTTTGAAATCTTTAAACTTGAATCTTATTATTTTAAACATTTTCTATATTTTTATTATTTTATGAATATTTTTGCTCATTTTAAATCTTTTCTGTAGTTTTTGGTCCAAATTTTACTTTGAAAATCTTCAGTTTGTGTCATGTGATTATTTTCTGTTCATTAAACTGACTGACGATCTGATCGTCAATAAAACTATTGACACTTAATTAATGACATCAGTGATCAATACAGATTCACATTAACAGTAAAACACATGAAACTGTTTTCTGCTCTTTAATGTTTCAGCTGCTTAAAACTAATAAAACTAATAAAACTAATAAACATCTGAAACAGAAATAAAAACGAAATGTGCTTAAAAACAAGTGAAGATATAAATAATAATAATAACAGTTTATAACAGTTAAAGCTCATTATATGAAATATTTCTGTTTTCATTAAACTTTCTTCAGTTTGTTTAACTGATCAATAATAATGATCGATCATCTCTCACTGACTTATTGTTATATTTAACAATCCTAAAGTTTAAACATGTTTGTTTGTATTTATTGTTTATTTATTATTTATATATTTGAATGTTTCTGTTTTTCCTCCTGAAATGTTTTTTTATTAATTTATAAATAAAGTTATTTACTGATCAATAAACCTGCTGACGCCTCATTGGCTCCTAACGACGTCATGTGATCAAGGATCAAGATTTAAGTATCGATTAGAATCACTGATTGATTTGATCATGTGATCAGTTTAGATCCAATCAGCACTTCACACTTTCATTAAATAGCAGCTGTGATTGGCTGTTAACAATCAGCTGATTAACTGCTGATATCAGTCCTCTGATCAATAATCAGTCAGCATGAAAACATTAAATGATTTGTTGTTTTTATGTTAAATTAATGTGAAAAAGCTTTTAAATCAGTTTAAACTCATTAAATCTGATCAATTACTTTATAAAGTGAATCAATGAAACTAAAAGTTGTTTGTTGTTGATTTTAAAGATGAAACGTTTTCAAAATAACAACAAAACTCTGCATCAATCTAAATATCAGCTAATCAATAACTTGTATTCCTGTGAAATATAAATAAAATCAGATAATAAGCTGCAGGCAGCAGCTGAGAGCAGCAGGTGGCGCCACAGCTCCATCAAACATCTGCAGCTGCTGAAACTATCAAACATCTGGAGGAAGAAGAAAAAACGGCTCTGCAGCTAAAACCTGCAAATAAACAAATAAACAACACAAAGAGTTTCTGAAGGTCAAAGTTCATTTAGGATTTTTATAGATTTAACAAAGACGAAGACTCTGAAAATAAAAAACAAATAAAACACAAAGAAACATGAACTATAAAGACACTTAATGTCCCCAAAAGTTCCTTAAACATTAAATATGACATCAACTTTTACATATCTATATCTATCTATCTATCTATCTATCTATCTATATATATGTGTGTGTGTGTGTGTGTGTGTGTATATACTGGTATATATGTATGTATGTATGTGATAGATAGATAGATAGATAGATATATAGATATATAACCTTTAACACATTTAAAGGTTCAACAGTCTCTGAACTTCAGTTTAAACTTCCTTAAACTTGATTTTCAGAATAAAAAAGTCCCTTTAAAACCTTTTTAAATTTTCATGTATTTCATCTGTTCAAAAGTGAAAGTTCATTAAAAATAAACAAACTGAACTGTGGTTTCATTTCTTTGAAATCTGGAAGCTGCAGAAACTCTTTGACACATAAAAGCCCCCAAAACCTCCCTGGACCTTCTCCGGGACTCCCCCCTCCTCCCCCCTCCTCCCCCCGGCCTGCAGGGAACCGGTTTGGCGGAGAGTCCCGGCCGGTTTGTCCCAACATGTCCTGCAGGTTTCACCGCTGTAATGTTCCCGCGCTGCCGCTGGGGGGCGTCTAACACCTGGAAAACACACTCGCACACTGTCAGCTGGGTGTGTGTGTGTGTGTGTGTGTGAGTGTGTGACTGTCTGCATTTATTTATTCGTTCACACATGTTTGCATCCATGAAGCTGATATGTTCGATCAGTTATTGATTATTGGTCAGCTGCAGCCTCATCATCACCAGTGACATGAAAACAGAAACTGAATATTATTTTCCCATCTTTTATTTTTAACTCTCTTCTTGCACAACCTGCAGTTACTCAATGATGCAGCTCGTGCTCAGGCACGCGGACACGGTCACCTGCTGCAACTTCCCGCCAGTTTCTGCAGCAGGAATCACACTGAATTTAAAGAATAACTCATATATATGTGTGTGTGTGTGTGTGTGTGTGTGTGTGTGTGTGTGTGTGTGTGTGTGAGCACAGAGACACTGGAGGTTTGAGTTCAGGTGAATTCCTCCGTTTTTCCTGAGCGGAGCAGCAGCAGGAGGAAGAGGAGGAGGAGGAGGAGGAGGAGGTGCAGGGAGGAAGATCTGGAAATTCCTTCAACTCCCAGTAAACAAACTGGGAGAGTGAGGATAGGGGAGGAAAGCAGTGGGGAGGGGGGGAGAGAGAGAGAGAGAAACAGAGAAAGAGAGAGAGAGCGGGGGATTCTCCGAAACCACCCACGTGGGCTCTCCAGCGTCTGCTGCGCGCTCAGCCAATGGGCGCAGAGTACGGGGGGATCTATTGACAGCAGTGGACCAATCAGAGAGCGCGCTGCCGGGCGTCACCACACCCACCGCGGACGGCGAGAATAAAACCAGCGCGTGTTCATGTGGAGCAGCAGAGAACTCAGATCCAGCAGCACACTCACACCAGGACTCTGATACCGGACCCTCTGATACCGGACTCTCTGATACCGGACCCTCTGATACCGGACTCTGACGGATCTTTGTACCGAGCTGGATTTACCGCCTGCTGGGACTTTATCATTTTATTATCTCTATTATTGTGGGATTATAATCGGACAGCAGCCTCTCCGCTGTGGATTAGATCTTTTTATCCTGGATCTGGATCTTGTGGATTACTTTACTGACTTCAACATGACTCTGGAGGAAGTCATCGGATCCAACAGCACCGACAAGAAGTGAGTTTCTGCTGCACACTCTGATCCCGGACCAGGACTCAGACACTCTGGTCTTTGTGTTTTATATATTTGTGTTTGCTGGAGTGTTGGTCTCTAACCGTGTGTGTGTGTGTGTGTGTGTGTGTGCAGGATGGAGACGGTGAGTCAGGCTCTGGAGGAGCTGCTGGTCGCGGCGCAGCGGCAGGACTGCCTCACGGTGGGAGTCTACGAGTCCGCCAAGCTCATGAATGTGTAAGTACGCTTCACCTCTAAAGTTAGAATAATAATAATTACCGCGCTGCTGTTGATGATGTTCATGATGATGATGGTGATTGACCGGGTCTGTCCTCGCGCCCTGCAGGGACCCGGACAGCGTGGTTCTGTGCGTCCTGGCCACCGATGAGGAGGATGAAGATGACATCGCGCTGCAGATCCACTTCACGCTGCTTCAGGCTTTCTGCTGCGACAACGACATCAACATCCTGCGGGTTTCCGGTATGCGGCGCCTCGCGCAGCTGCTGGAGGAGGAGACCGCGGACAGCAACGGCAACGAGCCGCGAGACCTGCACTGCATCCTGGTCACCGTAAGTACCGCTTTCCCGCCCCTGATATGCACGTTAAATGAGAGTCTGTTAGCTGTGGTTGTAATGAAAGCGCGTGACGTCATTAACGTTAACCGTCCGTCCGTTGCAGAACCCGCCGGTGCAGCCCATGCAGTGCCAGGCCCTGCAGGACGTCAGCAGCTTCTGCGAGGAGAGCCGCTGCAGGAACCAGTGGGTCCCGAGTCTGGAGCTGCAGGCCCGCTGAGCCGAACCGAGCCGAGCCGAGCCGAGTCAGACCGCTGCGGAGCGGAGCGAAGAAGAGTCCAAACAGCCGTCCTCTGTGCACGAGAGGACAACGGTGTTTGAGTGAAGACAGGGAACCGGACCGGACCGGGACAAACCGGACCGGACCGGGCCTCGCCGCCGGATGTGCGTGATTGATTTGCGGGGCGCGTGGGTGGATCGCCGGTTCCTGGCGGGTTCTGGAGTCCCGCGCAGGAGAGTCCAGGTCCTGCAGAGATTGAGGGGGGAGGGGGAGGGGGAGGGGGAGGGGGGACCTGCCGCTGCTGCTGTCACGTGACTGACTGACAGCAGGAAACGGAGGAGCTGCGCGTGGAGCTCCCGGACTGAGCGTGCAGGTGAGGCAGGTGTTCGCTCACCTGTCCGCTGACAGACTGTGACGTCACACACTGACTGACGGTTATTTAAAGAGATTCATAATATAAAAAAAGTTTCTACTGTTCACTGATCTGATCTGAATAAATTATTGATGATGAAGAAGTTATTGATTTCTGAGTGGTTCATCCAGCAGGTGTGTGTGTGTGTGTGTGTGTGTGAGTCATCCTCTCAGTGATGAGTCACAGTTACATCACAGTGTTTAATAGCAGCAGTGACTCTGTCATTAAATCTGTATTTAAGGGAACAACACATGGCCAAAAGTATGTGGACGCCTCTAATGAAGCAAAAACCTAAAACACTTTAATAATCTAACTACATATCTATAAATAACTATATTCAGACAAAGGTTTTATTATCTATCAGACAGCAGAGCCTCACACGTCTTCATGTGTTTTATTACTTTGGTCCAAAAAATATGTATGAAAGTCTTCAGGAGTTTTATTGGTGAACAGCTGTAATGATTCCTGCTGTTCATACTGAGCATCAGAAGATCCTTCATAATGACCTTACAGTGGAAGTGATGGAGGACTAAATCCACAGTCCTCCTTCTCTACAAACCACGGATTTAAAGTTTATGTGAAGCTAATATGAATGTCTGGCCTCAGCTCTGAAGTCCAACCCCTCCCATCTGAGAGAGCTTGAAGCTATGTGAAGCTAATATGAAGCTTCAATTACATTTCTGTTTTGTAATTTATTCTTTATTGAGTCCAGTTTGAAGGAGATCTTTTAATATCCAGTATGAACAAAACCTCTTTCCACTGCTCATATGGGAACACTGGGAACACTGGGAACACTGGGAAGCTGCTCTAATCAACACATGACAAACACAGATCATCACTTTGGGTCCTTTTTTAGTTTGAGCACTGACTGAAGATGTTTGTTTGTGTCGGAGTGTTTCTGCTGGAGGAGAGCAGAGGATTCCATGAGGAGTGTGTCGGTGGGGATCTTCACACGCCGCTTCGGTTTCCATGGAAACGCCTGGAGCGTGTGTGTGTGTGTGTGTGGAGGTTATTCTCGGCGTGTAGTCGTGTTGTGCCGTCGTGCTCGGAGGATGCAGGGTCTAGTTTTTATTTCCAGTCAGCAGCTGCGGGTGAAAGTGAAAGAGTTTTGGGGAAATCAGAGGGAGAGTCCCAGCATGCATCTCTCACTGACTCACCGCTTTATTTACTATAAACTTTGATTTCTAGGATGTTTCATCTTTATTCTTCACTCTCAGACTCTTCATCATCACATGCAGACATCCAGCAGCGTGCTGTCGGCTCCTCTGAGTGCTCCTCATGACCTCTGACCTCTGCGCTTTGTTTAATGTTCTGCTGTTGTTCTCCTTCAACAGATTTATTATTATATTTATATTTATAACAGAGAGGACAGTGTGTGGGCCCGACGCTCTGCAGCCAGCAGCCTCTGCCCGTGATGTCACATCCTGTTGTATTAGGGGACTCCGCCGCTCTGCTGACGCCACGGGCGTGTTTGTTTTGGCGGCCTGCCCGTCCCCGTCAGGGGCCAGGACAAACTCCTCCAGGTGACGGACAGCTGGGCTCAGCCAATCAGCTGCCAGGATGCAGCAGAATTAAGAGTTTGGACTAAAAACTGAAGGAAAATGTCACAATAAATCAGTGAAGCTGTGGCCTGCCGCCATCTGAGCTCACACTCCGCTCTGCCGCTCTGTCAGCGTCGTGGAGACGTTGTGACGGAGATTTTTTCACACTTTCTTCTGGTCTGACGTCTCAGCGGCTTCCTCTCTTCACACATTTAGAAGAAACAAGCTCTTTATTATTACTGTAAAGACTTTCTGTTTCTTTTTCTGCTGTTCAGCATCTTTACATGTGAAGACAATGAAATGTAAGAAATACAGAAGTGTTCCAGGATTCAGGAAGTGAGAGGGAATGGTTTGTATTGATCAGTTAAGTTGATCAAAGTTGAATAAACAGCAGAAAACGAATCAAATCAGCAGCTTTGATTCTTTATGTCTCATCTAAAATACGTCATGTGACCTGTCAGGAATCAGCTGTTCACTCATAAACGTGTCTGTCACTCCTGGACGTTGTCAGCTTTGCGGCTACTTGCTGTTTGGTTAAGGCTGGTAATAGACAGTCGTCACGGTAACGCAATATAAACATCAGCTGTCGTGATGTGAGGACGTAAAGCTCAGAAACACGGACGTCACATGACCTCAATCTGATAGACAGAAAGACTCTGGAAGGAACGCACAAACCGCACCTGCACACACACACCTGTACACACACACACACACACACACACACACCTGTACACACCTGTACACACACACACACACACACACCTGTACACACCTGTACATAATGAGTGTGTGTGCAGGGAGGAAGGTTCAGGGAGTGTAAGAACCTGAGAAACCAGGTCAGTCCTCATACTACAGTGCTCCAGTTTACAGTTCTGATGCTTCTCTCACAGCTACAGTTCACTTAGCATATGTAGCATTAGCATCAGGTAAACACGCTGCTGTCTGACGCTGAAGCTAAAAGCTAAAAGCTAAAAGCTAACGTTTAACATGTTTAATATCTTTTCATTTAGTCATTTTATGGCCATGATGATTTAAACAACACACTTCAGTTCCTACTGAGCTTTTCATTGGATAGCTTGAAGGCTAACATTGTTCTGCTAACACATTAGCTCGCTAACCAATAACGGAGGGATGTTTAGCCTAGCTTAGCATAAACACTGGAAGCAGATGGAAACTGCTAGCCGCACACGTCAAAAGGAAAAAGTTGAGTCATTTTGGCTACAAAGAGAAGAAGACTCGTATTATAGAGCTAGCACATTAGCTCGCTAACAGAGGTAGCTGATCACATGACTATCCTTCAAACAGCTGCTGAGATATTTGAGTCTGAACCAACCAACCAGATTTCACTCCGAATAAAACGTCTTCTTTCTACACAAATGATTTAACTGCAGAAAGTTCACTGAGAACATTCATTTAAATAGAAGATGATGAACTTTATTTCAGCTCCTGTAAAAGTTTTTTAAATAGTGAAAACATCAGCAGAGACTCTGAGGACGAGACAGGAAGTGTTTTATTATATTATTATTATTATTATATGATTCAGATAGTTTAGACATGTTTAGTTTACAAAACTACAGTTTCAGATTATATGGAGGGAGCTGCTGTGTGTTAAAGTGACTTCCTGTTGTGATTTGATGCTTTATAAATGAAACTGAACTGAACATCTGTAACATCAGCTGAGATGTTTCCAGATGTTTCCAGATGTTCCTGCTTCTGCAGATGTTGACCGACGTTAAAGATGCTGAAATAATCTGTAAAAAAAACAACAAACAGCTTTCAGAAGGAATCTCTGCTGTGTGTGTGTGAGTGTGTGTGTGTGTGTGAGTGTGTGGTTCTCTGCTGTGTGTGTGTGTGTGTGTGTGTGTGTGTGAGTGTGTCTCTGCTGTGTGTGTGTGTGTGTGTGTGTGTGTGTGTGAGTGTGTGTGTGAGTGTGAGTGTGAGTGTGTGTGTGTGTGTGTGTGTCTCTGCTGTGTGTGTGTGTGTGTGTGTGTGTGTGTGAGTGTGTGTGTGAGTGTGAGTGTGAGTGTGTGTGTGTGTGTGTGTGTGTGGTGTGTGTGTGTGTGTGTGTGTGTGTGTGTGTGTGTGTGTGTGTGTGTGTGTGTGTGAGTGTGAGTGTGTGTGTGAGTGTGTGTGTGTGAGTGTGTGTGTGTGTGTGTGTGTGTGTGTGTGAGTGTGTGTGTGTGTGTGTGTGTGAGTGTGTGTGTGTGAGTGTGTGTGTGTGTGTGTGTGTGTGTGTGTGTGTGTGTGTGTGTGTGAGTGTGTGTGTGAGTGTGAGTGTGTGTGTGAGTGTGTGTGAGTGTGTGGTGAGTGTGTGTGTGAGTGTGTGTGTGAGTGTGAGTGTGTGTGTGTGTGTGTGTGTGTGTGTGT